>JAOTQJ010084544.1:0-12380 GCA_025642045.1 Solanum sejunctum
GAGGTATGTGGATTTCAACCATTGGGAGCTTTTACCGATGGTGCCCAACCTTCCTTTTTATGAAATTTGCATGTTTTCAAGTTTTATTACTTATGGGTATTATTTATTATAAATTATGATTATAAATTATGTTGGGGTTTCATGAAATATTGATTGGAATCACGTGTCTACCTATTTCAAGCTTATATTATGAGATGGTTTGTTTATTGTGAATACACATGTTTTAGGCTACAAAACTATGATTAACTATGAGATTTGATGAAGGATTTCATGCTATCTTGCATGAGGGTTTTACTATGTGTTGGGGGAGGATATGATCGTACTACCATGTTGAGGTATATGTACCTTGACCAACTTCTTGGGGGATGACATACTTATACTACCATGTTGAAGTGTAGATACCTCAACTACCTTCCAAGGGGATGACATGTCCTGAATTCCAAGTAATAGTTTGCTTGGTCTATGATGTTGGTCTATTTATACATATGTAATCTATATTCTCAAGTTATATGTTTTACAAGCATATTTTATTTCAAGCGTTGATCATGCGTGCCATGTTGTTATTATACCTATCACTTGCTTATAGGTATACGTTTTGACTATGTTGCCTATCTCTTGTTGTTGTTTAATTTGCTTCTGTGACCAAGGATGTGTGACTGATATACTAAGAGGCTTGTTTGGGCACTCTTTGGGTTCCCATTCACTGTGTCACATATAGGCCCTAGGCTTGGATTATGACAGGTGTTTCTCCTTAGACAATGTTTACACAAAAGAAGGTGAAATTCTAATGGTCCGATGAATGTGAGAGAAGTTTTCAATTGTTGAATGATTGTCTTACTTCAGCTCCAATTTTGACATTTCCTGAAGGTTCGGGTGGTTTTGTAGTGTATTGTGATGCCTTACATGCAAGTTTAGGTTGTGTGTTGATGCAACACGGAAAGGTCATTGCCTATGCTTTGAGGCAATTGAAAGTACATAAAAAGAAGCATCTGACGCATTATCTTGAGTTTTTAGCTGTCTTGTTTGCATTGAAAATTTGGTGACACTACCCAATAGTGTGCATGTTGATATATTTACCAATCACAAAAGTTGGCAACATGGGTTTAGCCAAAGAGATCTGAATTTAAAGATAAAGAAGGTGGTTAGAACTTTGACGGATTACAACATTAGTGTATCACCACGGTATGGGTAATGTTATTACCAACATATTGATTATAGTGTCTATGGGCAGTATGGCACATATTGAGAGTAGAAATAAAGAGTTGGTCAAGGAATTGCACTATCTAGCTAGTTTAGATGTGAAGTTGAATAGCATGAGTGATGGTGGTATGTTAGTACTTAATGAGGTAAAATCATCTTTGATGGAGGATGTTAAGGCAAAATTAGACATAGATCATACTTTGATTGAATTGAAGAAGTTTATGGTTGATAATAAGGTAGAGGTCTTTTTACAAAGGGGAGATAAAGTATTATATTACCAAGGGCAAGTATATTTACCTAATAGGGATGGCTTAAGGGAAAAGATACTTGGTGAAGCTCATAACTTCAAGTGCTCTATTTATCCAAGATCCACCAAAATGTATAGAGATTTGAGAGAGAGGTATATTGGTAGAATGTCATGAAGAAAGACATATCAAGGTGTGTGATGGATGTGCGAATTGCTAACAAGTGAAGGTAGAACCTCAAAGACCCCGTGGTTTGATGCAAGACATTGAGATACCAACTTGGAAATAGGAGACAGTGAATATAGATTTTATCAAAGGTTTGCCAAAGACTCGAAAGCAATTTGATTCAATATGGTTGATTGTGGATAAAATGATAAAAACTACCAACTTTTTATCAGTAAAGACTTCTTATAATACCAAGGATTATGCCAAGGTTTATATTT
Source organism: Solanum sejunctum (assembly GCA_025642045.1). Classification (NCBI taxonomy): domain Eukaryota; kingdom Viridiplantae; phylum Streptophyta; class Magnoliopsida; order Solanales; family Solanaceae; genus Solanum; species Solanum sejunctum. Next base: position 1,889 of record JAOTQJ010084544.1, read on the forward strand.
AAGATTTGCTAAAGTTTCATGAGGTACCTTTGTCCATTATATCAGATAGTGGTGCTGAATTTACTTCTCATTTTTGGATGTTATTCCAAAAGGGTCTTGGCATAAAGGTAAAATTAAGTACCGCATTTCATCCTCAAATGGATGGACAAGCCAAAAGGATAATACCTCCATTGGAGGATACATTGTAGACAGGCCAAAAGGACAATACAAACGTTCAAGGATATGTTGTGGGCTTGTGGGCTTAATTTCAAGGGAAGTTGGGATGATGACTTATCTCTTATCAAATTTGCTTATACAATAGTTCTTATTCAATTATTGGTATGACCCTATTTGAAGCATTATATGCTAGGTGATGTAGATTACAGGTGGGATGGTTTGAAATTGAAGAAATGTAGTTCATTAGACCAGATTTGGTGGTTCATGCTATAGACAAGGTAAAAGTCATAAGATAAACATTAAAGGCTACCAAAATTCATCAAAAGTCATAATGTCAATGTTAGGAGAAGTGACTTAGAGTTTAATGAAGGTGATTGGGTGTATATAAAGGTTTACCCAATGAAAGGAGTATTGTTTTTGGCAAAAATGGAAAATTAAGTCCTAGATATATGGGACCTTATGAGATAGTAAAGAGAATTGGGAAAGTATCCTAAGAATTAGATTTGCCTATGGAAGTAGCTATGGTTCATCTGGTGTTTCATGTTTCCATGCTAAGAAAATATTTAGGTGATCCTAATTCCTTTTGAAGAAGTACCAGTTGAGATTTTAAACTAGAAAGTGAAGAAGTTGAGAAATAAAGAGGTGGCATTCGTCAAAGTATTATGGAGGAATCAACAAGTTGAAAGTACCACTAAGGAGGCTGAGGCGGACATGATGAAATGATACCCTTACCTTTTTTCTTCTACTGAAGCCTAAGGTACTTAATGTGATTTATTCCTTTAAAATTCTCTTGAATTCTATTTAATTTTTAGTTGCATGCATGCATGATGATGAAATAATTTTTGAATGATATTTGATGTATAAGTTTGACGATTTATAAAAATGATGATTAAGTGGCATTTTTGCATATATACTATGATGATGGTTGTGTTTCTATTCTTTTCAAACATAATTTTTGCTTATTCAATGATTAATGATCCCAAGGGAGAGATATTGTGACACCCCTCATGTTTCTAGGCTTGAAAAATTAAAAGTTCAGGATTTTGCTGAAGTTCTGAACCTACGAGCCACTTTGTGGGTCATAGAAGTAATCACAGGTCATAGGTACATTCGTGAAAAGTGCCCAGTGAAAATGGAAAATTTGAGAAACTTGGAATTTGACTTATGTGGTACCAAATGAACTGTATAAGGAACCCCAACCTATCAGCAAGTATCATAGTTAGAGGCCTTAAGGAATCCAAAATTTTGTCTAAGTGTGGAAAAAACTTATAGAAGGAATTATGGCCTATAAGTGGAATGACGGGTCATACTACATATTCGTGACTTAGAAGATACAATTACAGTAGCTCAACTTTAGTGGCACCCAGTTCCATGAGCTAAGGTACGGACCATAGGTGCATCCACGCCCCATAGGAAGGGTTTCATGGATGGTTCCGACAGTTTTAATGAAGGGTGTTTTTGATATTTCCAATTCATCTTCCATAAACTACAACATTTTGCAACCCTAACAGATGTAACGCACCTAGCCTCTATAAAATCCTATTCCCAAATCAATCAAATGTTTTAGTTCCCAAATTTATCTCAAGGGTTCTTAATATTTCTCTCTTTAAGTCAACATTTTCGTTGAAGCTAAAGTTTGAAGGTTTGACACGGGATTTTTAGATTTTCTTATTCAATTATAAGGATTTTACTTGAGATATGTAGAGCTTCATTCAAGTATTAGATTGATCCATGAAGCTCAATCCAAAACATTCTTTTTATCAAAGTCTCATGCTGATTTATTATGGTTTTTTTTTGCAATGATTTCATATGCATGGATTATGATTAATTATGCATAAACTAAATGTGTTGCATGATATGATTTTTAACCAAAATTATATGATCTAAAAGTATACATGATTAGGGATCAATGACTTGATATGGGTGTCTTTGTTAATGTTCTAATTTGACGTCAATTGTATGTTTTCTCTATGAATCCTACTCAATTGAATGACTTTAACAAATTTATCCATTGACCCACACTTAGTCCTAGTTTCTTATTATATGGACTTTCATGATTACGATCTCAAGTATGTACAAACATGTTTTATAACAATGATAATGTTATGAAAGCCCTGATGATGCTATGATAAAGAGATTGTGAAAACACTAATAACTATGATGATGTTAAGCTGAGAATGTCTACCCATACTATGATGAAAAGCAAAATAGATGGACTGTTCTTATGAATTGATATTTTCATGAAAGTTATGATGACTATTTATGAATTATGAAAGTATGAGTTTATGAAGTATGAACTATGTTAAATCTACATATATGTATGATTTATCTATTTCGTGGGATGTGGCTTAGCACTGAATGATATTGGGGGTAGGGCTTTGACCTAAGGGGTTTTTGATATAAAGCCTACCTCTTTTAGAACTAAGTGTCACCATAGGGATGACGATTATATGCCTATATTGTATTATGTTAGTTGATCCACATAAGTAAAGCATATGCCAAAATGGGAAGGTCCCCATAAGGTTTCATGTTAAAACACTTATCTCCTTGGATATCAGGGAGCTTTTTAGGCTTGCTTAGGTATTATAGAAGATTTATTGAGGTATTTTCCTGTATATCTTGTCTTTGACTAAGTTGACCCAAAAGAAGTTGAAGTTCCAAAGGTTGAATGAATATGAAAAGAGCTTCCAAATGTTGAACGAATGTCTTACTTTGGCTCCTATCTTGAAATTGTTGAAAGGTCCCGATGGGTTTATTGTTTGTTATGATGCCTCATGTGTTGGTTTGTGTTGTATTTAGATGTAACATGTTAAGTTCACAGCATAAGATTCAAGGCTATTTAAGGCACATGAATGATATTATCTAACCCCTGATCTTGAATTAACAGTTGTAGTATTTTTCTTTGATTATTTGGCATCACGATCTATGCAGGGTACATGTCGATATATTTACCTACCATAAGAGTTTGCAATATGTGTTTATCTAAAGGGACTTAAACCTAAAGAAAAGGAGGTCGCTTGATCTTTTAAAACTCTATGACATGAGTGTATTATACCATACAAGCAAGGTAAATATTATGACCGATTTACTTAGTTTATCTATGGGTATTGCGGCTCATGATGATTATAAGAAGTAAGAGTTGGTGAGAGATATGCACTGTTTGACTCATTTGGATATAGATTAGGTAATTCTAATAAGGATGGCATTCATGTCCAAAATAGGTCAAAATCATCATTAGTAATGAAGGTTAAGAAAAAGCAAGGCTTGGATCCAACATTGGTTGAGTTGAAGAAATTGGTGGTTGACAAGAAAATAGAGGTTTTCTCATAAGTGGGATATAGTTTCTTATGTTTCCAAGGTCGATTACGTGCTCCAGATGTTGATGGCCTAAGATACATGATATTGAGTGAACCTCATAGTTCTTGATATTCTATCCATCTGGGATACACCAAAATGTATAGAGACTTAAGGAAGTATATTGGTGGAATGGCATGAAGAAGGACATTGCAAGGTTTGTAGCAGAGTATCTACTTGACAACAAGTAAATGTTAAACATCGTCAAGTGGTTTATCCTATGACATCAAAATTACTACTTGGAAGTATGAGGATGTGAATATGAACTTTATGATGGGTTTGTGATGCACCCAATATACTCTCAGAACCTCAGTAGAGTATGCGTTTGCTGTCAATGTAAACCCAACTACTTGAAGTAATTAATTGAACTAATTGTTTGTAGTTGTTTAAAACGTAATTTGAGTTAAACTAAAATGTCACCAATTTTGCCTTGTGACAATTTAACTAAAACAGATAGATGAGAGCATGTCGGGAATGTGCATAATTGAATGTAATTCCAACAACTGAGTCACTAATATTAAATCTATGACTAATTTGCTTGTGGGTAGGTTTGAAAGCTTGTAACTATAACTAGATTAAGTCAATTATAGCATATCAATATGAGTTATTAAGACTTCATATACGATTCACACAAGAGCCAAAGGAACTTTGTAGCTAAATGATCTAATATGTTAGTTGATTGAATCCTATTACGGAATTTAATCCCAACATGTAATGCCCAAGATTATTGCACAATCCCTCAACTTTGAATACCCACTTTTATGCAATATTCAAAGATATAAACATGAATCTAAATTTGGAACCATTGAATTACAATTATAGTTGAATGAAAATGGAAACCAACGTCAAATTTGCACATAAAACTCAATTAAATCAAAGACCCACAGTAAGAAATTAACATTTAGCTATTAAGGTAATACCCGACATTGGGGGGTGGGGGGTTTTGCCACTCAGGTTCAAAATATGAACGTAGTGACCAAAAGGGATTATCCATGACAATGGAATTTATAATTTAAAGGAAAAATGATGTCAAATCCTCTTCTCCCCTACAATTATTCACATCTTATCCGTACACAAGCCCTCCTCTCCAAGCCAAACATACTTTCTGATGAATGTACCCTCATTCTCTCTAGAATGTGTAACTGAAAGTACTAAAAATCTCAATGTACCATTAAAAAGTCCACACCCTTTCCTTTAATACCTCAAATGAAAATAACATTAAATTTCTTCGTGATTCATAATTCGATGGTCAAAGTCAACCATCACCGAACACATTTGGTGATCCGCTAAATGTGAATGAAATCACCCTTTCGAACTGTCAATAAGCTTCTTACAATATGTAACATTAGGAGACAAACCTATTCATCACAAAGTCACTTCAATGATCCACCGAAGTATGACCTGCGTCGCCTTCTTGGACCTAAAAGTTTATTTTATTTCTTGCCAGTTTCTGTGTTGTTAGATGACGACACTGTGGATCACTGAATTGGTTCCATGATCTACCCTGAGTTGCTTTAAAGATCTGCCAAATTGAACTTTTCATTGCCTTTTTTTTACCTTGAAATTGGGGTTGGACATGGTAATAAAAGGCAGTCAACTGTACCATTCAGCGTATCACCAACTTGTTAGGGGATGATCGATTTCCGCTATTTTTTTGGCGTTTTTGCCCTTTTGTCTTAATTTGATATGATTTGTCCCTTTACGTATCTTCTTCCTCATTCAATGTATCAGACACATTTAGATTAATATTTGAAGCAAAAGAAAACATAGAGGATAATATTTTATGCAATTTAAGCTCTATGTGATTTCAATATGTCGGCTCTTCAACACCCCTAACTTAAACTCTTGCTTATCTTCAACCAAAGAAAATACTAATCAATCCAATGTATAATGCATGCAAATGGGGCCATAAAGATCAACACATGCATTCCTCCCTTTGTTGTCAAACCTCAAAGCTTCTACAAACCACTTACGAGATTTTGAAGCTTCAAGAGATGGATAAGGAGTTCTCAAGACAGCGCTATGCTCAACATTGCCAATGCAGTTACTAATTAATACCAATAAAATGTTTTCATCTTCCCTCACAACAAAAAAGATCAGTATACACACAATATCACAATATTTAGCTCTACAACTTTAAGGATGAGGTAATGCTCACACTCCCAAAAGAGAAATGATATGCAAGTTTTAACCCACAGGCTTACCCTTATTCTCAATCAATGTTTACTCAATCTCATCGGACAAGAATATCAAAGGACGTTTTTCAGGTTTTAATGTAGGCTTGGGGATGGATAGGATAGCATTTGGGCACAAGTGCTTAACTCCTCCTTGAACTCTACAAACAATACCTGTGATTCTTTTGTCCTTCATTCACTTTCTTCTTCCCAATGACATCATTTTGTTTTTTATTTCACACTTTGACGTCCCATGTGCAACCAATTCAAAAATTATTGGAGGGTTCAATTTAGAATCCAATTCTTTTCTTTTTTTCCTTTTTCAAGCATTTTCTTTCTTTTTCATCACGCACTAACTCCTCCGTTTTTCTTTTTTTTTATTCCTCAAATTTTTGAATGAGAGACACCCCTTTCTTGTTACAACCCTAACTTTGGCCTTTGGCCACTAATTTCACAATTTCAAGCTCAAGGAGAGATACTGTTCAACCAAAAAGCTCATCTTTTTGAATCAAATATTAAGGGCTTGTAACATGCTTGCCAAAAACAAGACTTTTATCTCAGCTGAGATTACTAAGGATACAATTTATGCCATGGGAAGCTATATGGGGAAATCTAACTTATAAGAAAACAAAAGAAGACCTAATGTCTTCTTCCAAATCCAAACGTAACAACGCTAACACTTCAAGACAAGTCGAGAAAGTTCTAGGTATCAACGAGCATGCCTTTCGATGAATGCCTCACCTCTCATGGCAAAATAGCGCCTGAATTCAAACATCAACTAAATAACTAACATTTTTAACTTATTGATCATTGCGTAGCCAAGCTCAACACTCACTTAGTCATATCAAGATGCTTCCAGTCCAAGCATTTATTAGATGAATTTATTGGTGAGTCAATATATTCTCCTCGTCCATGGCACAGTCTGAATGTAAGATATTGGTGATCAATACTCAAATAGATAAGGACATTAAGACATGACAAATATTTGCAAAAATAACTTTTCATAAATGCACGAGTAATTTTCCAAATCATAAGGGATAGAAAAACATTCGACACACATAATCCAAAAAGACATCCATCATAATAAAAACAAAAAGAACTTACTAACTACTACAATTCAAAATAATTTTTACAAACAATCAGAACAAAAGAATATTTATAAATAAAATAAATGATTGTCTCACTTATATATCTCCAATGTAAAGCAAAAAAATAAAAATCATAACTGATATCGTCTAAGCTACACCTCCTTTTTAAATGATAAAGCAGTCATTGTCAAGATATAAAACCTAACCAAGGTTAGGGTCAAATCCACAAGAAATATGTAGACTCAAGACAGATTTACCAATAAGCAAGTCAAGTAGTTAACCAACTCAATTTTCTGAAGGGGGATTTTGCAAAAATTAATAAGAAAGTAAACTAACCTATTACAAGAGATTATCAACAATAGAGAGCAACTAGGGTATTGTGTTTCCCATAATTCCCCAACTTAGTATCACAAAATTACCCAATTCTTTTCTAGTGTATATCATGTAAGATAGTAATTTAAGTTCATCAAACTCTTTGATCACAGGTGAGAGGTGAACTTGACTATGTGACTTGGCCAATCTTCATAGTGTACAATACTAACCATTACCTATAAGTCCCAGTACAGCCTCCCCTTAGGCCAGTTCAATTGATTAGATAAGAACACATAAATCGAATCCTGTTAATCAATCTCTTTTCATATTCATTACTACCTTGGTCCAATTAGTAACACTATGTAGGTTCTAATGTTGGCCACCATTAGAAACATTTGAAATGAAGATAATTTATTAATGCATGCATATACTTATTCTAAGAATTGTAAATTACCCAGGTATACTTAGTTTTTCATAATTCCTACAACCCTAATTCTGGATTTATCTACTAATGCTATGGTAGATGAAAAAATTATTAATTAAGAAAAAATAATTAATTACTTACCTAATTGAATTAAGATCGAGCAAATCAAGAAGAATGAGAATCACAAGCTTCAAGATCAAATTTATCCACAAGTGTTTTGTCACAGTCTTTTCTCCAAAGTATTGAGTTCTCCAAATACAAATCATAAAAGTACTGAACAATGACTTACTCCCCAATACAACTTTGAATAATAATCTAAAATTACTATTTATAGTAATTATAATTAAGTCCTAAAGAAAATTGAAAAACTGGTCAGCGAACTGCACGAAAGGTCTTTATGACTCATAGTGTCTTCTATGACTCGTAATCCTGGTCTCGTAATCCGCTCCTGGGATCTCGGACATATCTTCTATGACTTCACTTTATGACTTATAAACTGATCCATAACTCATACTGCATGTTCATAGGGTTCAACTTCATAAAATTATCCCGCACTTGAAATCTTCATGAAACCCATCAATATTACTCGTAGAAGACTCTACGACTCGTATGTATGGCTTGTTGATCTAATCTTCAGAATTCATCCTCCACTAGAATTTGTTATGAAACTGCTTCTACGACTTGTAGAATGCTCTATTATCCGTAGAAGGTCTTGTAAGTCATCAAAAACTAGCAATATTATGCAATTTTGCTTCAAATCATGGCCAACCAGTCTTCCTACAAATCTAAACATAAAAACACATAAAACCCACAAATATCACATTAAGAACATACAAAATCCTAAGTTTTAAGCATCAAAAGTGTTGTACTTTGGCAGCACATCAATACCCTCTACCTAAAATTATTGCATGTCCTCAAGTGATGATTCAATCTATATAGACAGTACTGTAACATGCCAAACTCAACTCAATAGAATATACTATATACTTCTCAAACTCAAACACCCATACTAGCTTTTAAAAACTGGATTAGATAGGTATTTAGCAAACCAATTGCAAATTGGTGCATGTGACAACACCACTATGACAAGCAAAGGGCTATCAAAAGTCCACAATCACTGAACAAGTCAAATGCTAACAATCCAATGCAAGTGCCCTTATAGAAGAAGTCCCATATTTGACATTGAATGATGATTTCGTGTTCAACCTTGGGACTATGCAAAAAACTCACTCTCACAAAGATATAAATGCATAAGAACTAATACCATAGGCTTTCCCTATACTCATGACTCAGACCTTTAACTAACTGGACTAGGACCACTTTAGGACTTTCTATGCTTGTAATATAGGCTCAAGGGGCTTTGGTATGATATTCTGCAAAAAGATTGACTAATGGCGCTCCTTACAACTGTATTTTTCTACACTATTTCCCCACCAACTTTGTCATTTTTACTCTATTCTCCCTTTTTCCTTAATCAAGTTTTTACAAGTGCTTTCATCTAATTTTTTTAGCTTTTCCCCTTGTTTTCATGCTTCTTTTTTTACTTTTTAGCTTAATATAAGACATCTTTATTTTTATTGCACCTGGTACATGATTTTTCTTCTTTTTCTTTTCATTCGTAACTCTCCCCATTTTTTTTGTGCTTTTACCCTTACACTAGCCATCCTGAACTTAGGCTTTTAGCTTGTGTTGAGGTGAACAATATCTATCCTCTAAACAAGGGAAACGTTTTGTATCCACCTTGAAATTAGGCCTTGTGCCTCAACCAAGGTACATAATGTTCAAGGAAACATTAGGACTAGTTTCAGGATTTTTCACTAGACAAGGCTAGGTTAATCAGGTGTTTTCAAAGAATAGCTACATGTTAGGCTCAAACATTAGGAACAAGGGATATATGATCAATTTGATTGGTTATTTTTAGGCTTAAGTGGACTATTTATGAATAATGGCCTAAGATCCTTTCCTGATCCAATTATAGACAATCTAACTTAGAGTTAATAGGATAAGTTCTGAATTAGCATAGAGTACATGAATTTAGCAAATAAGTTCACACTCTCATGGCATTGTATACATTATCAATAAAAGACTCATATCATTCTTTTTATATCAATTTACCCTCTTTTATTAGAATAGACATTATCAAACACCTAAACATGCATGGTTGCCATCTAACTACTAATAAAAAATTTTGGTGGATACCATTTTTCAAAACAAAACACAAAAATATGGTATATACTACATGTATTAGTATTATATGCTACACATATTATCTAAACATCCTAAACCTATCAGTTCAACAGAAATTAAATAGCTACGAGGAAAGAAACACAAGAATAAAAACTTTAGGATCAGAAATTGGGGTAGTTATAGATCATAAGCTACTCAGACATTGTTAAGGCCTATAACTACCCACACCCCATCGAAAAAAATGTGCATTGTCCTCAATGCACAAAATCAAGCAAAAGAAATGCGTAAAGGTTCAGAAACCATACATGCACGCCTAAGTGCTGGGGTCCACCTTGGGTTGCCTTCCAAGCAACACCAATTTATTTTCACGGCACTACATAGACTACTTGAGTACTCAGACTTTCTGAAGATCCCACTCCTCCATTGTCTTTAACTCTTCCATATTTCTAAGATATGGCTTGACTTTTTGACCATTTACTTTGAAAGTTCCTGCATTTTGTCTCTTCAGTTCAATGGCCCGATGATCAAAGACGTGTGATACTTAGAAAAGTCTGACCATCTTGATTTGAGCTTCTCAGGGAACAACTTTAGTCTAGAATTGTAAAGCAGCACCAAGTCCCTTGGTGGCAAATTGCGGTTCTTTATGCGGCGATCATACTATACTTTCATTCTCTATTTATACAAGGCTGAGCTCCCATATGCTTTTAATCAAAATTCATCAAGCTCATTAAGTTTGCTTAACCTAGAGTTTGATACATCATTCCAATCCAGATTCAACTTTTTCAGTGCCCATATTG
>JAOTQJ010084555.1:0-12379 GCA_025642045.1 Solanum sejunctum
TTTTGTGAAATTCCTTAGCTGTCGTAAGTAAAGATTCAGTATAAGCGGTTGTCGCGGTGTCCTATCCGCACCATTCACGGCCCCGGGGTTGGGTCGTGACACTACTACTGGTTTAATTTGGTCATTCTGAAGCTAATGGAACTGTTAATATTTCATTGTGAAGCTATATACCCATGTTTTGCGCAAAAGCCAAATTTCTAAGGTATAAGGCCTCACAAAACATGAAAAACTACACAACTCCTTAACAAACAACCATGCAATCGTGCTACTAGCGCCAAGAGGTCATAAATGACCGGAGGTCCCTGTAGGAATGTTCTAATAGGAAAAAAAATAATGTGATAAGGACAAAATGGCCCAGCGGGTCATTATACTTTTTACATTACATTTCTTATAATCAAAATCACGATTTTTTATCCTAGTACCATTTTGTTGGAAATAAATTGCCATTGCTTTATTTCAAATTTTATACTAGCTAAATTAATTATAACTCGATATTTATGTCAATAATATTTTAAATTATTAACGATGAGTTTCATAATATTAGTACTTTACTTTTTATATCTTAATTATTAATTTTTATCGTTTAACATATATTGTATCGATTGTGAGTTAGAAGCTCGAAAGAATTAATTTGAAGTAAAAAAGGGCTATACATCATTTAGCCAATTTAGGATCCAAACCAAATAATAGTCATTTTATGCCCAAATTTATCTAAAATAAGCCCAAATCATCCAGCCATTTTTCAGTTATCCGTTATCAGGCCCCTTAAGTCTTGTTAGACAAACTAGGTTTTATCTTTTCCTCTTCTTTCACCACTGCTTACTCCTCTTCTGTTCTTCTTCATCGGGCATCATTTTAAGCACATTTGTCATTGACAGGTATGTACTTCCCATTTTTATGAAAAGCTGATAGATCACAGATGCGTCTCTATCTCACCTTGCCTATTACATATTTAGTAAACACTCATGTCAAAGACTCTGGTTTCTCTATTGGAATCACATGAAAGATCATGAATTCGTCCAAAATTTCAAGTTCTGTGACTAAAAATTCAAATATCATCCTTCACCCATAAATACACCCTAGTATCTTCAGAAAAGAAGTTTTGGAGACCGGAAAAAAACTCTGTTTGCTTTGTATGTTTTCATTTGGACTGATTTTAGATCTAGTTTCATTGTTTGTAAGAGACTTATGGATCTAAGACTTCAAGGCCCCAGTCACTGCTCCATTGAAGACGTCAAGTGTACATCACTCTTTCAGATTCAGCCATGCACTTCTCTCACCTCTCAATAATCTGAGTAGAGAAGAAGTGCAAGGGTGAGAGGAGAGCCAAAATTGTATTTGTTTTTTGCAAAATGAAACCGTATTTTTGTAACTCACCCAACCTGTTCATATTTTAATGGGCTGGATAAGTGACTTTTAATATGGGTCCAAACTTCTATTTAACCCATATAAGCATGGTATTTACGAATGAATAAGTAATTAGTCAAATGGGTTAAGTTTTCAACTTTTATTCATCCAACCTTCATTATGTTTTCTGATTTAGTTATATTTGATTGACTTAAATATTCTGAAGAATATTTTTAATGATAAACTTATTTTATTCAAATTTAAGAAAAATAATTTATTTCTAAAATTAGAAAAAATATTTTTTAGAACTCTCTTCTAACCTGAACTTACAATTTTTTTCTTACCCCGACCCCTACATAAGCCCCCACCCAACCCACCCTAAAAAAAAGTTATTTTTATCTCTATCCTTACCTCGCCCCCTACCCAAATAGGGATGACAATTGTGTGGGTGCGGCGCGAGTGCAGGTGCGGGGCGGGTTGAGCTCAACTCGAATTTTTTTTTTAAACCGCCCACCCCGCCCTGCATGATTACATTTTTCATTTTCAACTCACTACGCCAGCCCCACATAGACCTGCCTCGCATAAACACGTTCCGATTAAATTTTGAAGTTCTTTTATTTTTTAATTGAATTTAATATGAAAAATAAAAATTCATATTTTTTTAATATTTTACTAATTTAATATCATTAGTTGACATTTCAACAATTATTTTTTAATCATTAATTAAAAGTTTCTAATTGATATTTTAACAAGTAATTATTTAATAAACATGTCTAATGTAAATTTTAGAGAAAAAAATTAAATACAATGTTTAATATAAAAAGTTTATACCTTTGATATTTACTAATTACAAATATTTTATTTTCTTTAAATTTCTATTTTATTTTTTAAACCCGCACCCTGCCTCGCCCCGTATTAGTTTTAAAAATAGCTACTTCAACCCGCCTCGCACCCGCTCCATCCCATATAACTTTAAACTCACCCCGCCCCATATAGCTCTAAACCCACCTCGTTACCATCTCTACACCCAAAGCAATCCTCTCCACTACTCCCCCAACCAGCCCTCCCCTCCCTGAATTTATAGTACTTTTTATATAGTTCTTAAATATCAAAATTTTTATTTGAAAATATCAAATTAATATAATCTAACTTTATCTTTAAAAATTAGTCAAATTGTTTTTTGTAAGACGAAACATGACAATCAAAAAGGAAAGAATAGAGTATATGGATAAGACGTGACAAAAAATATTGAAATATCTATATATACTAAAACAATATACGCTTTAGCTATATGACGTTAAAAAGGAAACTTAATGACATTTTATATGATAAAAATGAAGAAAAAAAATATGAATTATAATACAATAAAATTGAATAAATATTTTTAATTTTTCATCCAAAATTACATTAAATATTTTATCCATATTGAATTTTAAAGTGGAGTACTATTGGCTCATGAAAATATGGGTAAATTAATATTTTACCCAACTCATTTGTTACTCAACCCATTTTTTACACTATAAAATATGAACAACTTGAATTATTATCCATTTTATATTAACCCATTTTCAATCGGCCCATTTACCACCGGATTGAATTATTACCCATTTTATGTTAACCTATTTTCAACCCGCCCATTTGCCACCACTACTTAAAGAGCTGGAGGTTTGAACTGAAAAGTATCTGGTTTATAATTTACTTGTGGTTGATTAGCTAACTTCTATTTATTTCTAATTGTGACTGTTTGTCTGATTAGTGAAGAGATTTAGTTTTATATTTGAACTTATAGGGATAATAAGGATTCTGGATTCATTTATTAGAATTAAATCTTTTCCAAACTCATAATCTAGTTTACTTTCTGTGTCGCTCAAATCGTTACAAATGAAAGGGCTGACCAGGAATTAAATTACCTCATTTTTCCGTCGTAGTAGTCTTCTTAAATTACTCCTATTTCCATATCAATTTTAGTAAATTATTTGGCCATTACTAAGTCAGGAGTGTTGCTTTTCACTTTTCTACATCTCAGCCTCTAAACTTTTTCTCAATTATTTTTAACATGCAAATCCTACTTTACGTTGTTCAAACTTTAACATATTCAGCAATTTTAAATAAGCTTGTACATTTTAAAAAGTATAGTTCAGATGATTAACTGTTTTTCAAACTCTAATCTATTTACAAGTGTTATTCAACTTAGATTTCTTCTAAGTTACTTGAAATTTTTTCACGAAATCACTTATCACATAACCCACGTACCAGACCACCCACGTAGGTAACGAGTACAGATATAGACATCTCATATGTATAAATCCCAAGCATAGGCTTATATTTAGCCTTTGACAGGATTTTATCCTAACATAGGTAACAAGTACCTAGAAGCATATCGGATATAATACATTCATCAGTATCACGAAGCCCAACAGATCAAACCAACAGTTAATCCAATATATGTATGTTGTGTCAGGTTGTGACACCCGATTCTGTAAGGTATATGTAATTGTGTGGCTATATATATACCAACTCTAGGACAATACCAGCTTAAGCCTAAGCTAAGACCCATCGAGAATAGATAACCAGAGGTGTCTCACCTATCCTGAATTACACGACAGCCCAACTGATAACAGAGATAACTTTCCCAGGCAACTATTTGCTGGCTCACTCGTAATGTGACAATCTCCCACATAGATGGTAGTTTTGAGGACTAACTCATACAGAAAGTATCTCAACTATAAATGACCCAATGAATCCCCAAAAATAAGGCATACATCTCTTTAATAGAATCACATCCCCATTTCAATCTCACCAGAGGTGTAGCAGCATCATATCTCATGTCAAGAGTCATGGTGCCCATTTAGAGGAACAAACAATAACATTTCTTAGAATATAGCACGTTACCTAGTATCACGTAAGTTTAGTGAGTGTATAATGGCTAACAACTGTGTACCTGGGCATATGTCACAAAAGCAGTATTGAATCATGTCTAACCAGAGACAAATATATCATAACTAGCCAGTCGCAGGTATTCAAAATAATATAGTAGTCACAACTATATCATAGATATCCAAAACAATCAAGGCTATTAGATTACCAATTATATTCCAGAGCAAGACCCTAACATAAAATATAGCGAGCAACCAGTCTCACAACTACCCTATCTCAATAGCACCAAGATACACCCTTATATATACAAAAGTTAAGCAAGAATACATATCTGTCATATGGCATCAACCCATATCCATCCTTTAACCGACTATTCCATAGTTTAACAGAAATAAAACATAACTAATACAATAGCTACAACTAATATAGTACCTTTCGTAGTAACTAGTATCTCATATCATTATATATATGACAACTCAGTAAAACTAATCTATGTACAACACATCCACACATCTCAACTCAAACATCCACACATTTCAGTTCAAGCATCCACACATTTCAGCTATGTCTAGGGTTTAAGGAAGCATCACCTACTTGGAAAACAGTTCCTTGCACTTCTAATCAATTCAGTTGAGCTTTCCTCTTCCTTGATCGCCTCTAGATGCGGCTCAACAATCAAAACATAAGTCCCAAGATCATAATGACTGATTTGACTGTAAAATCTTAAACATCAAGGAAAAATACGCAAGTTATGACTAAAATTGGGAAAATGTGGGCCCATGCTCGAAATCCCAAACCAACATCTCTAAAATAATGTCTACGTCACCTCGAATCTATAGTCCAAAAATGAGGTTACATTTCTTGTTGGATAAAATTTATATACAAAATTTCTTGGTCATATTAAAAAAAATACAATTAAATTATCAAGATTCAAATATGCCACAATGTTTCTCTCAGAAAATAAAACAACGTAGACAAAAAGTTCACTTATTTCGTTGAGAAATGACCGAGATATCGCAATGTAAAATTTTCACTAATTTACAACGTATAATCAGCTGAAAATGGCAAGTTTACCTCAAAATGCGTTACAAAATTAAACTTTGGCATCCCCACAATGTTCCTTGTGAAATTTAATAGAATTTAGCCTTTTGAAATACTAAAATTGGAGTTACAGATCAATAATTATACTTGTTTGAAGGTTTTGTATGTTGGCTGCCTTACGACCATGCCTTTTATAGGCTGGTCGCACCGCCTATGCCAGAGTCATGCAAACGCATACACAATGCACATGAGTGTGTGCTCCTATTCCATGCCACAAACAAAATCATGCCCTCTGTGCGCACGAAGGCACACCCTACTATTGTGGCATCAACTTTTTGTAAAATTTCTCCAGAGCATTCTGGGCCCATCCAATGTTTGTTTTCTGCAAATAAATAATGTAAACACATGGATTTCTATGTTTTGAATCTAAAAGTGAAGTCAAAATTTCCAACAGAGCGTACTACAGTTAAATAACGTTTCCATTTCTTTCTGGCTAATTTTGGTTAAAAGAACTAGGGGGTCAAAATGCAGTCGAAGGCCCCCTCCATCTGATAAGAGATCGTTTTAGCCTATATTAATCTTTTCAGAGTTGACAATGCCATTAAAATTTCATTTTGAGCACACTTACCTAGGATTTTATAGAAACCCACTTTTTAACTTCTAATTGAACTTATTTTGTAATTTCATACTTAAACTCACACGAGGACCCCCAACCCTCAGGCCACCCACACTCCTATCCTAGTTTGTTCATTCCAAATTTGATGGAACCATCAGAATTCCACTCTGAGGTTGTATACTAGGACTTTTATCATAACTTATTTTTATAGTTATGGCTTCCCGTTTAACCCGACAGCCATATACATCACCAACAACTTATCAAACAACCACATCAACAGTTGCAACAAGTCAAAAATAGCCTGAGGACATTGTGCACATTCTCAACTCCATAAAATAATTGCGGAAATATAGATATGACCTGGAGAGTCATTACAATAAATATCTTAGGGGCTAACATATTTTAGAGAGGATAGTTAACAATAGCAAGATTAGTAGTACAATTTCTAGTAGTGAGTCCTACATTTTGGCTAGGAGTACAACTTTTACTATGGAGCAATTTTTTTCACTTCTTTGTATAGAAAGAGCAGGTTATAGAAAACCCAATCTTTATTGGAGATAAGAGTTTTGTTGAACTTTTGTTGATTGTTTTTTGGATCTCTTGTTCTTGAAAACTAATTTAATCGAATAGAATTCATTTGGTAAATTGCCCATATTCTATTTGACAGTTAGTTAAAAAGAAACCAATACTTCTAGGGGGATAATATAGACCATTATGTAGTAATTGGTTGGGGTGTTGGATTTTACTTGATTTATTGATGAATCCTTATGGATTTTGTTATTTAACCATATTTTATGTATGGGTTGAGGTTTCAAACTTAGTCCTAGCTTAGGATCTCCATATTACTTGAAAGGGCTACATGAAGTGCAGTTAAATAATGAATAGCCATTACTATGTTGAATTAATGAAAATTCCTTGAGGTCAGTATTTTTTGCTGAGGTAGAGGTGTTATGTATTGACCCTATAGTAGCTTGAGAAAGTTATTGTGGAAAGTTGATCTTGAGCTTGAGAGAACCTTGATCAAATGTTAGATTCCCCTGGCCTGCCCGTGTAGATTCATCTTCCTTTGAGTATTTTCAAAGACCCATGTGAATTACTACTTGTATGTCTATTTATCTTCCTTAGAAGCTACTTAAACTCTCTTGATCTTTGATTTTATTACTTCATTTCATTATAATTTCTCCTAAAATTTACCTTCAGACTATTATTTATTTTTAGTTCTTGATTTGAACTCTAACCTAGTCATTTCTCCATGGGTTCTACCCCGACTCCAATTTGGATAAGTATACTTTTGACGACTGCACACACTTGAACTTGTGAAAAGTTTGCTGATGCAAGAGATAAGATCCAGTAATAAAAAGACCTCTTTTGGGACAAGAGAGGCTAGACCTTTATCCTACGTTGACTTTGTAGCTTATGAGACTTGAGTACCTATATCTAACTCTAATTAATTTCAGCGCTCAATACTACTCCCAATACATACATAAATGCTCATACACTCAATCAAGTAAAATTCTCAAATTATATCATTTAGTCTCATTGGAATTTAACTCAAAACCTAATACTCATCTCAAATCATCATTCTCTTTAAATTAAAAAAAAAACATACTCTCAAGATTACTGATATATAGCTAAAACTCTTTTCTCAAGATGTCAGTTAATTCAATACTCAAACTTGTTTAAAATTAAATTCTTATGCTCTTCCAAAACACAATAAAATATGCATATACTTATATTGAAATCATACTTTATTTAATGCATAAAAATAATCAATCTTACTCAAAACAATGCATAGTAAAGCCATGATCATTAACTCAAGTAGGGTTCATGAAAAAGTATCAATGAACAACATTTCCAATATTTTGATAATTATAAATGATAATAATCTCAATGCACAATTTATATAAACTCAATAAAGGAAAAATTAACTCATTTGAGATTCAATAACTACGATAAAGAAACTCTACCCGAAATCAATTACAATGAAATCTACGTGTTGGATGCATGGACAAACTCAATTCAACGCTATAATAGCCTTACATAGTTGAAGATTAAAATATTACTCAAAATTAAAAGACCATAGTAGAATAGTTTGAACCCTACCTTTCTATCCTCTTGAACTTGCCCTTAAAGTGTTCTATGTAATAATGAAGGTATGAGTACTATTGGATACCTATAATAAGAAATTATTCTAATCCTAAAACATCCAGGGTTTAATTATAGAAGGATGAGAAAAGAAGAAAGTAACCCTTCTTAAAATTGATAACAAGAATTATGAAACCGTCATAGTCCTATCTACTACTCATAGACTAACTTTCTTGAGAAAAGCGGGCCTGGGTCGACGACCAGTCTTCTATAGGTCATAGACCCCTTAATGGTTCATACATTGGTATTATTCTGTTGATGGTGGACAAAATTCGGAGGCTATAATTTTGGGCCTTGAACTACAAAATATCAACTACAAGTCATGGTCTAGACTACAGGTTGTAGAATTCACATACTCTAATGGGGGATTGGACTATGATGCCTAGTCTATGGATCGTAGAATATCTTATGGCTCATGGAAATGATTTCGTGAAAATTAGATAAGGTTTTCTACTGTCAATATCTAATCAATGTACCCAATCTATGATTGGTAGAAGTATT
Organism: Solanum sejunctum; assembly: GCA_025642045.1. Classification (NCBI taxonomy): domain Eukaryota; kingdom Viridiplantae; phylum Streptophyta; class Magnoliopsida; order Solanales; family Solanaceae; genus Solanum; species Solanum sejunctum. The sequence continues at coordinate 8,528 of JAOTQJ010084555.1, forward strand.
GATGAACTGTAGAGTCGATATGTAGATTAAGTCGATAAAGTCTAAAATATTTTTTTGTGTGGAAGGTAACCACAATATCTATCTATAAACCATAGCTTCTATAGGTTGTAGAAGTCTCCTCATGGTCACTGACAATGACAACTTTTTCCAAACTTTTCTAAGACTTTCAAGGCTATTCAAGGTAGGACGTTTTAAGGGGTATTACGTACAATGAACATAATTAACTCAAATACCATAAACTATGTAGTCAACATAGGATAGGGGCTATGCCTCTCTCTTCACAATAAGAAGCTTTTATAATGAATCCATTAACGTTACATCCCTTACTTTGGCAAGGTATTGGATGGCCTTGGCAATGACAACTATTCGTTATATCATCACTAGCTCATGCGTGGTGATTGTCAGTTAGAGAAACTCTTCAAGAGTAAACATATATTATTTAACTGCGTTGTATATGCATATTTATGAATAATGAAAATATTATTTATATTTTAAAACATGCATAGCATATATATGTTGAGTTGAGTTCTTTCCTTCAATACCTTTGATGTATTGTTCTACTCAGCCATCTTACATACCGTTCATTCCAAGTATTGATGACAATAGGTGTTGCATTATTTATTTTATGATGCAGATACAGGTGATAGGGATCCTTAGCAAATATTTCATTGAAGATATGTTCTATTCTGGATACTGGGGAGACCTCCTTACTTTCGGAGGAATCTATTATTTGAGTCTCTTTCTTTTTGTAGAATTTTGAGCTAACTGCGGACCTATCTTGATACCTTCTTATAAGTTAACAGAGATTTCATAGACTGATCCAGTAGAGTTAAAGTTGAGCCTTTTTTCTTTTTTAAAGTTGATTTTGAAAACCATTATTTGTTTGAGTTGAGATATTGAAAAATCTTGAAACTATTTTGATATGATAATTTAAATGCCGACTTGAGTTTTTCCCTTAACTTCATTGGGTCTTCCCCTAATTGAACAAGTTATTGGGCCAAGTGATTTACTTAGGAACCAACAACAGTTTTCAAGTCCCAACCACACGTAGAATAACCTTCAGGGCATGACACATTATTTCAAAACATCAGTACTTTTGTGCATGGTTCCCTCAGTCCCAATAATGTTGATTGAATTATTCTTTGCTACCAAAAATTTAATGTTGATAGAATTACTGTTTGCAACCAAAAAAATTAAGCATAAGTTTATTAGCTTTCCAAATGTTAACATAAAGTCTGTTTTTAAGATGTGATTGGTAAAAGCTACTAAAGCTTTTGTATCCAATGATTTAATCCTCTTTGATTGATTTGTTTATATCTTAAAAATTCCATCTATTGGTTAAAATAAATGCAAGTCAATTAACTCATAATAAGATATGATATCTTTACTTATATTGAACATTGAACACAAATTTGTGTAATAACAAGTTCATGACTTATGATTCATAATTGAATTGAAATTTGGAAAACAACACATGGACATCTGAACATTCTACCATGAAATGGAATTTGGGTTTAGGTTAAAAAGAAATGAGTCAGATTAAAATGAGTTACATGGATTCAATTTAAATGTGAATTAGGTAAACTTTTAAAAATGAATTACAAAACAAAGCAAACATAGTAGTATAGCATGGAAAATTGTGTGGAAAAATGGTCTCATTCGAATTTTAGAGCCATTGGATAGAAAAATAGTTTTTGATCCAAAACAATTTCCAGAGGTTGTGTGCGCCCAAGGCACAATGCACCTGGGATGTGGAAATTCCTTACATATTTTTTAAATTTTTGATGGGAATGAGAAAACTTGTTCGGAGAATTTTTGGAAGAAAATACACTGATCTGTGCACGGAGCGCATCGCGGACCTATGTAAATTTTGAGGAAAATTTTCTTTTGTTTCATGTCGGGTATTTCAGAACATTCCTAACTCCTTCTAAGTTCAATAAATAAATATAAGAGATCTTTTACATCAAGCCAAGTCCAAAGAATTTCTACCAACTAAGTTTTCGTATAAGTTGATAGAAGGGTCAACCTCAAATGATCATATCTACTAAAGTATAGTGGGTTAGGTGAACCATAATATATCAAATCTAAAATATTTGAATTAGCATTTCAATGCATCCAATTCTGCCTTAATCATAGTTCGGAGTAAAAGTTATGACTCTTTTAGTGAAGGAGTGCAGAGCTATGTGAAGGTCAGCGCCCGGAGCATGTCGTAGACCCAAAGTGAACCCTTTCTGGATAAGATAAATGACGTTTTTTTTTTCTATTTTGAGGGTACTTTTATTCTAAAATCTTTGGGAGTCTATTTAAGGTCCCAAAACGCATAAAACATCAGTTTTCATAATCAAAACCTTCTCCTTCACTCCTAAATATAAAAACTCAAGAATCATCAAGAAAGTCATCAAGCTAGGATTAGTTTTCAAGATTCATCCTTAGGGTGAGTTCTTCTTCATAAATTTTAATCTATCCAACCCAAATTTCTTCATCTATTCATGGAACTCTAATAGGGTTTTAAATTATAACCTAGGATTTCAAGAAAATGAATTTAAGAATTCCAAGAAAGGTTTTATTAATTTTTTTTTTTCAAGAATTAGGGTTCTTCATCAAGAATTCTAAAAATTCTAAATCAAGCATCAAAGAGAAGCTCTTGAAATAATGTCTTCCCAAGTTCTTTCACTCTAAAAGAACTACCGAGATTGAGGATTTTCTCCAAAAAAACTAGTATTCATCAAAGTTCGATAGTAATATCAACTTTCCAGGTATGTAAGGCTAAAAGAAAATATGAGACTATTCTTTCCTGTGCCGCATAGACGGTCTAAGATGAGAGTTGAAGGTTCTTGAGTTTACATGCATGATTGTTGATTATTTTCTTAGAAAATAATATTTACTACATATATTTTCATATGTTGATGATCATCATAAACTTATTTTCTTGAATTGAATATTTTTCATGAGATACGTATAAACATGTTATCTTTTAAAAGCATGCATGAAAGATGATAGGGATTGGCTCTAGAGCCTTGATTGAGAATGTTAATAATGATCATGATAGTGATGTGAGAATGATGATGAGTTGATAGAACTTGATACCCCCTTAAGTCTCCATATATGAACTCTAATGATTTGTCTATTCGATTGTTCCCTAATAATTGTTCTAACCTTGAGCTATTGATTAACATATTGACCGATGAGATGATTAGAGTCTCGACGAGACTGATTGAAAGATTGTGCCTCCATGAGGCTGATTAAGATAGTTTGATTTGATAAATTATTTTATGAGCATTGAGTCATGGAAAGAGTATCAAGTATCGAAAGAGTAATAGTTAGTCCAACTAGTACTAATCAAACTACATAATTGAACGTAGGTGAGGATTACGACCAATACATCACTTTATATTGAGGTTCTCTTTGATTAGAAGTGTCATGACCCAACCCAGGGCCATGAATGGTGCCGATAAGGCACACAGACATACACCTATACTGAATCTCCATTTACGACCGCTAAGGGATTTCACAAAATTTCGATAGAGTCTCCTCTATTTTTCTAACCAACCCCACTTGCAAACAGCGAACCCAACAGTACCAAATATTGCCATAAGAACAAATTACATACACATACGCAGGCTGACAAGGTCACCACTGCGGCAGAGCCTCCTAACAAACATATCATATAAACGAGATCATACCAACGTAATTTCCCACAACCACATGTATCCACCGACCTCTATGTACAGAAACCGGACCACACAACTGGACAGGGCCCTGTCATACCCTTGATTATATATATATATATATACATAAATGCAAAATACAAACTGAACATGTACAAGCGTATACCAAACTGTCTGCTCCTGA
>JAOTQJ010084566.1:0-12379 GCA_025642045.1 Solanum sejunctum
TAAGGGAGATATTCAAAACTGTAACAATTACAGGGGTATTAAGTTGTTAAGTTACACTATGAAGGTCTAGGAGAGAGTAGTGGAGATGAGGGTTCAAAGAGTAGTATCCTTCTCAAAGAATTAGTTTAGATTCATGCTAGGGTGGTTGACTACTAAAGTTATTCATCTTGTTCAGAGGTTAGTGGAGAAATATAGGGAAAGAAAGATGTACCTTCATATAGTGTTCATTGATCTTAAGAAGCCATATGACAAAGTCCCAAAGAATATCTTATGGAGGTGTCTAGAGGTGAATGGTGTCCCAATGACATATATCAGGGCGATTAAGGATATGTACGATGGAGCCAAAACATAGGTAAGAACGGTGCGAGGAGACTCAGAGTATTTTTCTATTAAGATGGGACTCCATCAAGGATCTGTTTTGAGACCTTTCTTGTTTGCTTTGACGATAAATGAGCTAATGCGATCTATCTAGGAGGAGGTACCATGGTGTATGTTTTTTGTAGATGACATAATATCGATAGATAAGACTTGGACTAAAGTTAATGATAGGTTGGAGGCGTCGAGACACGCCTTGGAGTCCAAAGGATTCAAATTGAGCAGGACCAAAACTGAATACGTGGAGTGCAAATTCAGAATTAAGAGGGATAAAGCAAATTTAGATGTGAGGCTTGGCACTCAACGTATCCCCTAAATGGAAAAATTTCAGTATCTGGGATCCATCATCTAGAATAGTGGCGATATCAATGATGATATCACACACCATATTGGGGTAGCATGGACTAAATAGATGCTTACATATGTAGTATTGTGTGATAAAAAGATACCACCTAAACTCAAAGGTAAGTTTTAAAGATTGGTGGTTAGACCATCTTTGCTGTATGGGGTAGAATGTTGGCCAATCATTAATGTACATGTCTAGAAGATGCATGTTATAGAGATGAGGATGTTGAGATGGATGTATGGTCACACCAGGAGTGACAAGGTTAGGAATGAGACCATTCGGGAGAAGCTAGAGGTGGCTCCGATGGCTGATAAGATGAGGAAAGCGAGACTGCAATGGTTTGGACATGTGTAGAGGAGTATCGATTGTCCTGTTAGGAGGTACGAGAGGTTGGTTTTAGGAGCTACACGGAGGGGTAGAGGTAGACCAAAAAAGTACTAGGAGGAGGTGATCAAACATGATATGGTGGAGCTTGATCTCACTGAGGACATGCTACTAGATAAAAAAAAGTGGAGGTCACAAATTAGAATAGTCGGCTAATTGGTTGGTAGGGTTAGTTGGTTATCTAGTCAGGGAGCATAGTAGGGTAGAGGAGTACTAGTATTTTATAACATGTGTTGTCATTATTTATTGTTTATAATGTTACTTGTATCATATTTACATATTGTCATGTGCTTTTGGTTATTAGTCATTTTTTGTTGTTCTCTTTCTTTTACTTTTTGTCATATGTAGTTTATTCTGCTTTTGGATTTTTGAGACGAGGATTCCTAGGAAATGGCCTCTCTACTTCAATGAGGTAGTGGTAAGGTCTGCATACATTCTACCCTAGACCCCACTTCTGCGATTCCACTGGGTATGTTGTTGTTGTATTTATTTTTAAATTAAAATATCAAAAAATGCAAAAAGATATTTATTTTCTTTTTTAGAGTAAAATAGTTATTTTTCCTTAGATTGTTAGTAGAGCATACTTCGTCCACCCCTTGATTTTTTTCGGTTCTTTTCCGAGGGGGAGCCTATTGAACCAAATATTTTTAAAAAAGTATATTTTATTTTTCGCATTTTATTTTATTTTGTTTTTAGAGAGAAAAGAAAATACCTTTTTAACTAGGTTGATACTAACCATTTTGGGCTATGATTTTGATTAGTATTTTTCTATGAGTGCATGAGCTTAAAATAAAAATAGATTTTTCTTACACCTAGGCTCATAGTTGTGACTTTATATACAACTTTTTCTTATTTTATAAGTTTGTTATGGCTCTGTCTATCTTAAAACTAAAATTGATCCATCTTGATTTAGACTTGTGCCATGTGTAGTGAGGTTATTTGCTATATTCCATGTTTTGCGTCTAATTTTAGAACTCGACTGACATTTCACTGAAGCGAAAATAAAAAGTTATTGCTTGTTCAGAAAATGATAATAGGTTTTCTTTAATTTGTTATGTAAACTTTAGCCCTTTCAGATATTATATCACTAGTAACCTTTTTGAGCCTAAAATAGATCATTTCATTTTATTATCCAAATTCACCTTCCTACTATTTTGGTCTCACTTTAGCCCTAGTCCCTCCTTGGACATTCTGTACCTCAATATAGGCAAAATACTTAATTTGAGGGTGACTACCATAAGTGACCCTAGTTGATCATAGGACATTGTGCACCTCAACTCAAGCAAAATGCTAATTTGGGGGTGGCTATTGCAAAGAAAAGAAAAAATAATAGGATATGAAAAAACAAATTCATTGTAGCATTCGGGATATGCTGAGAGTTTGGAAAATAATTAAAGAGAGGGAGAAAAAAAAGAAAGTGAAAAAAATGGGTGATGCAGTTCTACTAAATAAATAAATAAAAAGGGGTGTGCAAAGTGTTTAAATACGTTTAAGTAATTGCTACATAATTTCTTACTCATCCCCTAGCCAATATTGCAATCCGTTAAAGTCCATGTCACGCCCCGGGAGGGTACCCTAGACGTAACTGGCACTCGAAGACTATTGCTAGCCCCCAAGCAAACCATATAGTCTCATTGAATCCATTTAATCAATTCATATCTTGGAAGATATTAAGTAATTAAAAAGGGCAATCAGTGAGCTAAGAACAAGTGAACAATCTCAATATAAGTAACAAACAACTAAACAACTTCAACTTCAACCATCAACTATCTATGTCTATGTAGCCTCTATAGCTAGTATCTATGAAGGTACAATGATAGGCCATGGCTACCACAATCAAGATAAAAGACATCATAATAGATAATAGAAAATATATATGTCCTCCAAAAGCAGGGGAGGACTCACCAAGTCTGGTAACCAAGAATCTCCAAACCTCAATGATTATGTTGGTAAAGTCCTCTATCTACATAATCTGCATTATAAAATGATGCAGTGCCAAAGAAGTGTTAGTACATGAAATGTTCTATATGTAAAATGGGCTAAAGTAAATTATATACAATGACAATTAGCTTATCGATTACTAAATCCTCAACTCGGGGTAAGGAAACGGACTCTATCACATCACTATCCATCAAGACATCATACAATTACATCAACCTTTGATTACTATCAACAAGAAACCTATTTGGGAGTCTTTATAACCTAAAACCACTACCTATAAGCAAGTGATGATACAACGAAGAGATGTCGTTGCCACATCCGTTCAGTACCTTGCTGGGCTAAAGAACTAGTCTATCAGGGATCCTAAAAGAAGTCTATCAAGACCTTTGTGGGGCAAAGAAACATCCGCTTTCATGGTCCAATCTTCTCTTATCCTAGCCATGTAGTAAATAAGTAAGAGAGGGACTCACGCTTACCCATGTAGGTGCTAATACTGCTCTCAGGACTCCACATGCTCATAAGTCTATCAATACATCAAGAATTTCCATCACCCAGCCCTTATGGTCAAGAACACTCACCTAATCCCATCATCTATCAACTCAAAGAGTTGGATTATTCTTCAAACTAAGGTTCAAGCTCATTTAGACTCTAAGAACACTAATTCGATCAACACACTCATTTCAAGACTCAAACTCCAGCAATCAACACATTCAGACAGTCAAGGCTCTAGACATTACCCCTAAGTTCATTCTTGAAGCATTTAATAAGGAAATCATGTAAATTAGGTATACAATCATATAATAATGCATGTAAACAGTAAATACAAGTATGATGATCATCAATTTAAGATAATATATGGAAAGTAAAGGTAATTTTCAAGAAGTACAACTCAAGAACTATCAACTACCAATCTCTAATTTACAACATCTATTGGGGCCCATGGGAGAACAATCCCATATTTTGGGTAGCCTTTACATACCTAGGATGAACATGGAACAAATCTTCAACAAGGATTTGGACCCAAGCTTTGCAACCCTTAACTCTTCTTCTTCCTCTTCTCTCAGAGCTTATGTCTATACTTAAGGAAATAGGGGTTCTTGAAATCATTCACGTGAATCAAAGGGGTTAAAACATGTCTTTTGACTTAAAAATGGGATGGAAGTACCTAAAATACCCTTCCCTTAATTAAAAGAAAAATTTTAAGAACTGATGTACAGGTCCACGACTTGCTAAGGAGTGCAGACTAGTACATTTTTGCCATTTTCAGAAATTTCTATTCCCATTGAATTTTAAAAAAACTAAAGTATTACTTCCCGCCCCTTCTCTTTGTGCTAGGGGAGCAGACACACACTGTCTAGATGAAAATTAGAGAAAATTATTTTTTGCTACAATTGCTCTTAAATCAGGTCGAGACTGTTTACCTACTCAATTTTTTGCGCTGATCACAAATTCGATCTCAGATTTCCAATTGGAGCTTTGGAAGACGCATTGTGTGTACGATTATGTTTTAGTGGTATTTGGTAATTATATGGGATGTTACATCATATCCCACTTGGGATCATTCATTCTCTAATGATGAATAAAGATAGAATAAAAGCATGAGTAAACTCAAAACTCATCTCATTCTACACTCAGGAACTCTTGAACTCTCAACTATCCCTCACCTATCTATCTCTATCTTAGACTCGAGAATATAATTAGTACATCAACTCAAGAAATGAATTTCATTAACATTAAGGATAGGGAAATTACCTTCAGCATCATCGTCATTTGGCATGAATAGGTGCAGGTATTTGAGTTTCATCGCTTCCTCAACTTCCCACTTAGCTTCTTCAATAAATTGATTCCTCCATATAACTATGACGGAGGGTATCTCTTTGTTCCTCAGCATATGAACTTATCGATCAAGGATTTGGATTGCGATTTCTTCATAATATAAACTATCTTTCACTCCTGTACTCTCAATAGGAATTACTAAGGTAGGATCCCCAAACACTTATTTAACATTGACATGTGAAACACCGGGTGAACTCCATCTAGCTTGGAAGGCAAGTTAACTCATAAGAAACCTTCCCAATACTCCTTACAATCTGATATGGTCAAATATAACATGGACTCAACTTTCCTCTCTTACCAAACCTCATGACAAACTTCATGGGTGACACCTTCAAGTATACCCAATCATCCACCTCAAACTCCAAGTCATTTCTCCAAAATCTAGTATAAGACTTTTGACAAATATGTGTTGTGTTCAACCTCTCTTTGATGACTTTCACCTTCTCCATAGACTGGTAGACAAGGTCAGGTCCGATCAATTCAGCTTTCCAAACAACAAACTAGCCAATCGGTGATCTATATCTCCTCTCATATAGTTCCTCACAAGGGGCCATCTGAATGCTAGCATGGTAGTTATTGTTGCACGCAAACTCAACCAATGGTAAATAGTTCTCCCAATCACCCTTGAAGTTGATGACACTAGATCTCAACATATCCTCCAAAATCTGGATAGTATGCTCTGTCTGTCCATCTGTCTAAGGGTGAAAAGTTATGCTCAGATGTACCTTCGTACCTAATCCTTTCTGAAAAGATCTCCAAAATTGAGAGATGAATTGATCTCCTCTATCCGAGATGATGGACAAGGGAACCCCATGAAACCTCATAATCTCATGAATATATAGTCGGGCATACTCCTCAGCTATATAAGTTGTCTTGACTGACAAGAAGTGAGATGATTTCGTCATCCTATTAAGAATCACCCATATCGAATCATGCTGCTTTCGGGATCTTGGTAAGCCTATGATGAAATCCATGTTGATCATCTCTTACTTTCCACTTAGGAATTTCTAAATTTTGAGCTAAGCCACACAGTCTCTGATGTTCAACCTTGACCTGCTGACAATTGGGACACTTAGAGACAATTTAGCAATGTCCCTCTTAATTACATTCCACTAATAGACTTCCCTTAAGTCGTGGTACATCTTGGTAGAATCAGGATGAATGGAATATCTGGAACTATGATCCTATCTTGATCACTATAAATAGCAGGCACACATAATCTACCTTGGTATCTCAATACCTTACTCTCCCTTTGGAGAAGACTATCACCTTCTCCTTGTGAACCACTTCTTTCAATTGGAACAAGACAGTGTCTTGGTCTTGCTTCTCCTTCACTTCTGACACTAAGGATAAAGTAGACCCATTCTGAACATAGACCCAACCTTCATTGTTTTCCTTAAGTTTCACTCCCAGTTGGGCCAATTGATGAACTTTCTCAGCTAATTCTCTCTTCCCTTCCACCACATAGGCAGTGCTACCCTTAGACATCCTTCTAAGAGCATCACCTACAATATTAGCCTTACCTGGATAGTAACGAATTCTCATATCACAATCTTGAGCAACTCTAGCCATCTTCTATGCCACAGGTTGAGCTCTTTCTGGATGCACACATACTGCAAGCTCTTGTAGTCAGTGAACACGTCCACATGCACTCTATACAATTAGTGACGCCAAATGTTAAGTCTGAATACCACTACTACCAACACGAGATCATCAGTTGGATAATTCTTCTCATAGATCTTTATTTGTCTAGAAGCATATGCTACCATCTTCCCTCTCTATAGAAGTACACAACCTAATCCAACACTTAATGTATCACAACATATCATGAAATCATCCGTCCTGTCAAGCAAAGTTAAAACTGGTGTTGTAGTCAATCTAGTCTTTAACTCCTACAAACTTTTTTCTCATTCCTCAGACCACTGAAATTTTGCTTTCTCCTGAGTTAGCTTAGTCAATGGTGCTGACAAAGAAGAGAAGCTCTCAATAAATCTGCGGTAGTAGCCTAGCAAACCCAAGAAGCTTCTTATTTCCATTGGTCTAGGCTAGGTCTTAACCATTTCAATCTTCTGAGTGGCCACCTGAATACCATCCCTAGAAACAACATGGCCCAAGAAAACCACGAACTTGAGCCAAAATTCACACTTTGAGAATTTTGCATACAACTTACGGTCTTTGAGCGTTTGCAAAACCACTTTAAGGTGATTAGCATGCTCCTATTCATCCTTTGAATATACCAGAATAACGTCAATAAACATGTTGTTGAGTATATCAAGATACGGTCAGAAGCATTTGTCCACCCAAAGGACATGACCAAAAACTCAAAATAGTCATACCATGTCCGAAAGGTTGTCTTTGGTATATTGCTTTCCCTCATCTTCAACCTATTGTAACCCCATTTGAGGTCTATCTTGGAGAAACAAGTAGCACCCTGAAGTTGGTCAAATAGATAACCTATCTTGGGTAAAGGATACTTATTCTTTATAGTGACCTTGTTCAAGTGCTGGTAGTCTATACACATTCTAAGATACCCATCTTTCTTATGCACAAATAGGATAGGAACACCCTAAGGAGAGACAATAGGCCTTATGAAGCCTTTCTATAATAAGTCTTCTAGTTGTTGTTTCAATTCTTTAAACTCCGTGGGCGGAATTCTATAAGGTGCATTAAAATGGGTTGGGTCTCGGGAAGGACATCAATCCCAAATTTGATCTCCCTATCAGGAGGGACTTTGGGTAGTTCATCAGGAAACACCTCAGGAAACTCATTCACAATAGGGACTGACTCAAGAGTAGGAGATTCAACATCATCAGACTTGACTCATGCGAGATGGTAAATACAACCCTTGGTGATCAACTTTCGGGCTCTAAGATAAGAAATAAATTTGCCCTTAGGTGCAATAGTGCTCCCCTTTCACTCTAAAACAGGCTCACTAGGGAATTGGAACTTAACAATTCGGGTACTACAGTTAATAGAAGCATAACTGGCATGAATCCAATCCATGCCAAGTATCATATCAAAATCTACCATCTCCAATTCTTCCAAGTCAGCTATGTTGTCTCATGATAGATGGATACTGCATAATCTCTATAAACCTTCTCAGCTAAGATAACTCACTAGCAGTAGTAGAAATAGCAAATGGTTCAAGCAAACACTCTAGAAGGATACCAAACTTACTAGCCACATAAAGGTTCACAAAAGACAATGTGGCACCTGGATTAAGCAATGCATAACAATCAAAGGTAAAGAATCGAAGCATACTCGTGATAACATCTGGTGTACCCTCCTAATCCTTTCAATTACCCATAGTATAAATGTGGTTCGTCTCGCCTTTTATACCAGTAATAGTGTCCCTCTGTTGGTTGCCAGTTGGGAGTCTATGGAGGATTATGGTCTGCTGCTTCCCTCACCCCATGTCCTCTTCGGACACTCAAATTTTAAGTGACCAGCTTTTCCACACAAATAGCAAACATCTCTCCTCACATGACACTCAACCAGACAAATCTTACCACACTTGTCACCGGGTGGCTTTCCCCTCGCACCTTGGGTCACACTAGCCAGAGATTGGGTACTCTGAGCCCTATAGTTCTAGTAAACATGATATTTCTTATCATACCTATATGGCAGGACGAGCGCACTTGCTACAAAAGAGGCAGGATGAGATGATGTCTTTTGGAAATAGGACTTGTCACTCTTATTTTGTTTGCTAGCTAGGCTCATACTGTGCTAATTTTACTTTCCTATTTATCTTCTCTTCTCTATCTTTCCTATTATCTTCCTCTGTCTGCTGAGCATACACCATGATTCTAGAGACATCCATGCCAGGAATCAGCAAAGCTGCCTTACACTCTTTCTATACATGTCTAACCAGACTAGACACGAACTTCCTCATCCTTACCTTTATGTCCTGCACCATCTCTGGAGCATACTGGGACAACTTAAGGTTGTACTCTTTCACTATCGTTCCTCCTTGCTTCAAGTTCATGAACTCAGCCACCTTCGCCTCCCTCAAATCTTAAGGAAATAAGTGGACAAGGAACGCAGTCTCAAACTTCTCTCATGCTACAGGCTCTACATTCTCACCCCTATTCTCCTAGCATTGGTTATACCACACATTGGCAACATCCTTCAGCTAGTAGGAAGTAAGCTCCACTCCATCGATCTCATCAGCATGCATCACTTTTAGGACTTTGTATATTCCACCAATGAAGTTCTATAGATCCTCCTTGACCTTAGACCCCGTATACGCTGCCGGGTTTATCCTCAAGAAGTCTCTGAGTCGAGTTGTAGCTTAGGGCTCTTGTGATCTAGAACTAGGAGCTTGTGAACCATAATTGTTACCCTGGAAGGCTACTAATTGTGTCAGCATGGTGATGGCTCCCCTAAACTCTTCCTTAGTAGTGGGAGCTGGCTAGGGATAAGTAGGGGATACCTGTGGGACCTCAGCAGTCTTGGTAGGCCATCCCCGTCTTATTGTCTTTGGTTGGACAAGTACCTCAGGTTGGTTATTCTCAATAGCTAGAGATGCGATTCTATCTTAGCAGCTATTCTCTTTGGCAGCATTTTCTGTAAACATATAATGCATGATTTAAAATAGGATTTCCATAAGGTTAAACTCTATTAGACTAATTCTGATCATAGAAGAAGGGTAACACTTTCTAATGTCCTATATCCTCCTACTTATGAAGTGTGGTGCACAACACACCCATAAACAAGACTCTACTAGACATGGATTCATAGACTCCCTAGGACAATTGAACTCTATGCTCTAATACCAAGTTTGTCATGCCTTATGAGGTTACCCTAGACGTAACTGGCACTCGAAAACTATTGCTAGCCCCCAAGCGAACTACCTACTCTCATCACATTTGTTCAAACAATTCATATTTCAGAAGATATTAAGTAACTAAAAGGGTCTATCAGTGGGCTAAGAACAAGTGAGCAATATCAATATAAGTAAGAAACAATGAAACAACTTCAACTGTCAACTATCTATGTCTATGAAGCCTCTATAGCTAGTGTTTATGAATGTACCATGACAAGTCATGGGTACCACAATCAAGATAAAAGACATCAAAATAGATTAGAGAAAATAAATATGTCCTCCGAAAGTAGGAGAGGACTCACCAAGATTGGCAACCAAGAATCTCTGGACCTCAATGATTAGGCTATTCAACTCCTCTGTCTACAAAATCTGCATCATAAAATGATGCAGCACAAAAAGGGCATTAGTACGTGGAATATATTATATGTAAAATGGACTAAAGTAAATAATATATAACGACAATCAGCTCAGCAATCACAAAATCCTCAATTTAGGGTAAGCAACTGGACTCTATGACATCACTATCCATCAAGACATCACATAATCATATCAACCTCTGATTACAATCAACATGAAACCTATATGGGAGTTTTTATTACCGACAACCATCACCTATAAGCCAGTGATGATGCAACAAAGAGATGTCATTGCTACATCCATTCAGTAGCTTGTCGGAGTAAAAAATGAGTCTATCGGGGATCGCCAAAAGAAGTCTATCAAGACCTATGTAGGGAAAAGAAAATATCCGCTTTCACAGTCTAATCCTCTCCTTACTGGCCACATAGTTAATGAGTACGAGTGACACTCACTCTTACCTATTTTGGTGATAATGCTCCTCGCAGGACTCGACATTCATAAGTCTATCAATACATCAAGAACTTCCATCACCCAGCCCCTATGGGAAAGAACACTCACCTCATCCCATCATCTATCAACTCCAATAGTCATATTATTCCTTCAAAACTAAGGTTCAACCTTATTTAGACTCTAAGAACACTGATTCAATTAATTTCAGCCATCAACACACTCATCTCAAGACTTAGACTCAAACAATCAACACATTCAGACAGTCAAGGCTCTAGACATTACCCCCAAGTTCATTCATGAAGCATTTAACAAGGAAATCACATAAAATTAGGTATACAATCATATAATAATACTTGTAAATAGTAAATGCAAGTATGATGATCATCAATTTAATATAATATATGGAAATTAAAGATAATTTTCAAAAAATATTTCAAGAATTACAATTCAGGAACTATCAACTACCAATCTCTAATTTACTACATCGATTTGGGCATATGGGAGAACAATCCCATGTTTTGGGTAGCCTTTACATACCAAGGATGAAGATTGTACAAATCTTCAACAAGGATTTAGACCCAAGCTTTGCAATCCTCAATTCTTCTGTCAAGACCCAACGCAGGGGCCGCGATTAGTGTCGGATGGGCACCCAGACAAACACTAATCCGAATTTCCATTCACAATAACTAAGGAATTTCTCAAAATTTCGATAGAGTTTTCTCTGTTTTACTAACTAGC
The DNA here is from genome assembly GCA_025642045.1 of Solanum sejunctum. Classification (NCBI taxonomy): domain Eukaryota; kingdom Viridiplantae; phylum Streptophyta; class Magnoliopsida; order Solanales; family Solanaceae; genus Solanum; species Solanum sejunctum. The sequence goes on from JAOTQJ010084566.1 coordinate 11,253, forward strand.
CTTACCTGCAAACAGCGAACCCAGTAACAACAAACATCACTATACATATATATGTGGGCCGACAAGTTCAGCGCTGCGGCAAAACCGCCCAACAAATATATCATACAACCGAAGTCACACTAACATAGTTCCCACACCCACATGTATCCACAGACCTCTAAACACACAAACTAGATCATAAGACGGGACAGGGCCCCATCATACCCTCGAGTATATATATAAATGCAAAGTATATAAAATAAGAAAACATGTATATACCAACAGACTGCTCCTGAGGCAAGAGAGAACTTCAACAGTAGGTGGAGATCCTAAGAAGATAGCTCTCTAACTTGTTCGTTTGTACCTACAGGCATGAACGCATCCCTCGAAGGGAAGGGGTTAGTACAAAATGCGTACCAAGTATGTAAAGTGAAAAGTACAAAATATGAACGGAAATAATAATTCCAATGAAATGTATAACTCAAACCTGTATGCAAACATAAATGAATATTTCTCTTTTTAAACCATCAAAATAATGCGTATTGGACAGGAATGATGGCGATCTCCAAACTTGCGCCATACCACAGCCTAACACTAGAAAATTCAAATCTCCACCAACTCCAACACAAGTCCCAATTGTAGTCCAAGTGAGCCGAGGTGAACAATGACCAAGCACTCACGTCATAGGATAGGTGAACCAGGGCTACGGTGCCAAGCGTTCACGTATCGTAAAGCATAAGGGTCATCATGCCCGTTTATTGAGCCAAGGCGAAGGTGCCATGCAATCCCGTGAGCCAGGGCTCACTCGGCCCAGCACTCACGCATCATGATACCATCCCAAGCCCAGCTCCTTACGTCTCCAAGCTAAGCAAAGTCAGCCCATGGGCAAATCAACTCGCCGTATCCAACCTACTTCAGAATATATATACATATATACATATAATTATACATGCGCATGAAATAATCGACAAGGGAACCGGTGAACGAGGCCAAAAGGGCACGAACAGAGTCGTGACAATCATATGCATAAAAACTAGTTTCAAAACCTTAGAAATATGTAAATTTATCATTTATGAAATGAAAGAGTTATTCTTCTAAGAATCCTATTTTTTTCTAAAACTATTCAACTTCACATTTAATAGTGATTT
>JAOTQJ010084587.1:0-12377 GCA_025642045.1 Solanum sejunctum
TATATGTACTAGTATTTATGGTTTCTTTGTTTTGTAACCTCTTTGGTATATTTGAGGGTACGACGGGGCCCTATCCCATCATATGTTACACCATTTCTGTATAGAGGTCTGTGGATACGAGTGGGTAAGAAGTTTGGCCTGTGATGTGATGGTATGCGTGTATTATACTTGTGAGCGATTCTGCCGTAGCGGTGACCTTGTCGGCCCGCATTAGTTGTATATATATATATGTGCATATGTACTGTTTGTACATTCTAGGAGCTGCTGCAGGTGAGGATAGGGCATAAAAACTGAGGAAACTCTGCCAAAAGTTTGGTAGAATTCTTAGACTTTAAGTTGTGGTTTTGCAATTTAATATTTGTTTAAGTTCCTAATCGGCACGAGACATGGCCCCGGGGTTGGGCTGTGACAGATTTTAAGATTGTTTAGGCATTGTGTGAGAAGGAAAGGTTGTCAGTTAGTTCCTGCCTAAACTTTGTATCGCCGCTAATTTATAAAATAAGTTTGATTGCTAAAAGGTAAAGTACTTAAGTATATAAATGAGATCTTACCTCTCAAATGGATACGTTCACTGATATTATATTGGACAGCAAGCATTGTTTCGTAAGCGAGATGCACAAGGAGATGCTCCATTGAATCAAAGAAGCTAGGGGGGAATATACACTCTAATTTATAAAGTATTTTAGGTATTTCTTGCCAAAGTCTTATCATATCCTCTTCATAAGTTACTGTTGAAGTGACATCCCAAAAAACGAAGGCTCATCTCAGTAAGTGCTTCCCATACCTTTTTTGGTAATAGCTCATAGAATGCTACAGGTATCAATCTTTGCATGAATACGTGACAATCATGGCTTTTCATACCAAATAACTTGTGTTTTTTTATGTCCACACACCTTCCATATTTGACACATATCCATCCAAAAATTTCAAAATTTTCACCCATTCACACAATAATTTTTTTGCCTCCTCTTTTAATATATAAATAGCTTTCAGGTATTTGCCATCAACAACATGTAATTCAGGGCATCTACAAAATTCCTTCAAGTCTTCCCTAGATTTGGGTTATCTTTTGCTTTACCATCGATATCCAACACTGTGTTGAAACATTCTCAAAGAAGTTCTTCTCAATGTACATGATATCTAGATTATGTCGAATGAGATTGGTACTCCAGTATGACAAATCCCAAAATACGCTTCTCTTTTTTGAACTAGAAAACTTACTAATCTGACAATTAATAATATCAGCACCAAGTTCTATTACATTTTTAAGTCCTAATTCTTCTATGTCCTAAAAAACATCTTCAGCTGACCGTAATGGAGGAGGATGTGTAGTTACTACTCTATTGTTTCTAAATGAGCTTTTATCTTTTCTGTATGGATGATTGAGTGGCAGGAACTTACGGTGACTATCAAACCGGGACTGCTTACCACCTTTTGTCAAAGTAAAAGCATCAAAATTCTCCATACAATATGGACATGCTATCTTGCCTATCGTACTCCATCCACACAACATCGAATATGCAGGGAAGTCACTAATGGTCCACATCAAAGCAACTCACATTTTAAAATTTTGCTTCTTAGAGATCATATGTGTCAACACCTATATTCCACAGATTCTTTAATTCGGCAATCAAAGGCTACAAGAAAACATCTATCTACTGCTTAGGATTCTTTGGCCCAGGAATAATAACTAACAAAAATAAATAGGGGTCTTTCATGCACATCCAAGGAGGCAAGTTGTATGGTGTCACAATAATTGGCCATGATTAATATTGTTTTCCTATTTGTCCAAATGGTTGAAATCCATCTGTGCATAGGCCCAATCTAACATTATGACTTTCCTCTAAAAAGATGGATGCATCTTATCAAAGTGCTTCCATACAAGTGCATCTGACTAGTGACGCATTACACCTTCCTCAACTTTATGCTCAGCGTGCCATCGTATGTGAGAAACAGTTGCTTCGGAAGCATACAATTGTTGCAGCCGTGGAGTAATAGGAAAGTAATACATCTGTTTGAATAGTAAAAACTTTTTTTTTGAAACAAATCTTTGACTAGTAGACTTGTACCTCGGATGACTAGAAAAGTTGCAATTTACAAGTTCACTATCCTCGCCCCAGTAAATCATGCAGGCATTGACACAAGTATGAATTTTTTCAAATGGCATATTCATTCCCCTCATTAACCTTTTAGTTTCAAAGAAAATCTTTGGCATTACATTATCAGGTGGAATCATCTCATTCACATATTGAAAATGTCATCAAAACATCTTTCAGAGAGATAGTGTTCAGTCTTGATGTGTAAGAGATGCCCAGTAGCTGATAATTTTGAATGTGTTTCACAACCCGACCATACTTGTTGATTTGCAGAAAAAAGCATCTCATAAAAAATTATATGCATCACGATTAGGTGATTCTTCCATATCATTTGAAACAAATGTGGGACCAGCAACATCATGAACCATTCTATGATATGAGGTAGTTGGTCCAGGATCATCAAATGCACTAGCATTCACTAGTAGGTTATTCATAGTATGATCCCAGTTGTATCCCCGTGCAGGTACCATATATGATACCCCGGTACAAAACTATTGCTTAATAAGTGCCCATAGACAGTATGAACATTTTCAAAGCTTCTATTCTGACATTACATGGGCACCTTAGTTTCTCAGCATCCCTCCTTTAAGGATGACACATAGCAAATTTAATAAATTGTTGTATACCCTTTATAAATTTAGGATCATACATACCTTTGGTTAATCTTTTATACATCCATTGGCTATTTGAAGTCATTTTACATATAAGCCTTCTTTTCTGATAATGTGAGAAAGGTAATAGTGAAATAAAAAACATAGAGAATTAAAAAAAAAAAGATATACAGCATAACAGAAAACGGAACAGAGATGAATGTTATCTTTTGAGCTTTGGACTGAAACTCTCTATATTTTACAGTAGGTATGAGAGATGTATATATAAATAATATTTTTTGTAATTTTAAATTTCTTCACTGGCAATAATTAAGACAAAAGAAATGCAGAAAAGAGGTTTGACGTTCTTCTACTAAAGGTGTTTATTTTTGAAAACACGCAACTGCAAAGAAAACACGCTCACGAAAAAATAAAATTACACAACAGGAAGCTCAAGTAGATCAAAGACAACTCTTCAACCAATTTCAAAGTTATCTTAGGGAAATTGCCTTATATCAAGGCGATTCAAAACAAAAGAGCATATTCGATCTTATTTAATCTATAACCCTTCAAGCACATACTATTTAAATATTATACAACTAAGCAAATAAAGCATATCAAAAGACTTACAATTAATTAAATCAAACAAAAAGAAAACAATAAACTTGATAAAGAATACATACTATTTAACCAAAAGGATTGTGGAACTGGGAATCTAAGTGTGGTAGATGAATTGAAGGTGATTGTATTGGGAAATTTTTTTACATGAACTGTGAACGTGGACAACAATTGGAGAAAAAAACTGAATAATGACGATTGTATAATTGTATATTTTATGGAGGTGGAGTATTTTAGCGGCAACTTTTTTTCTTCTATGTGGATATTTTTGTATGGACAAATTTTATATACAAATTTGTCCCTTTTTTTGGTTTGCAAAAAAAATAAATAGATTTTTATATCATTTTCTTGCAGTATAAAATAAAAATTGAGTCCTAAAACAATTAAAGCTAATATTTTTAAAAATTAGATATTTTATAAAATCAGTATTAATTAAAATTATAAAAAAAGTGCAAGAATATGAACAAATCTATTGTCTACCCAACAAGTTCACCAGCACAAATCAGGCAACACATGCAATGATTTCAACAAAAAGAGGATGAAAGGGTAACAAGACATACACTCGACAAACCATTACATGGATTGTTTTAAACAGAAATCGATGCATCTGATAGAATTCGAGTTGCAAATTTAGGGGATAAATTTGTCCAAACATCTGCAACAAGAATCGAAGGAACCTTATACATGCAAACTTGGAGCGTAACAGCTAAAAAAGGTCCAAGGAGGAAAAACAAGGCGGTGAAGGAGAAGATACCAGATCCAAACAAATTCCAAGGAGTATATCGAGAAATAAGAGTAACATTGCAACAAGAAGTAGCAGTTGGAGCATCAGCGGTTATGGCGGAATCAATGAAGAAGGAAGTGGAAAAGGCATTTTGGAAAAGTGGAAAAGTATGAAGGGAGCTTCTAGGTAGTATAGATACGCTAGTGAAATGGCATGTCTACTTTGTTTTTATATTTTATTAATTAATGAAGTGGTGCACTGCACAAAAAAATTATAATTAAAAAAAGTTGACATTAGTTCTTTTATTATTTAGAAGTACTTAATTACTTTAATAAAATAATAGTATTCTTAATAAGGTGTCATCAATTAAGTTATGCTTAGTGGATTTTTATTTTTTATTTTTAAAATACATGAAAGCATGCAAATTTAATTAAATACTGTAATGTGAAAATATTATTTTGTTATATTATACAAATGAACTATTATGATTTACAAAAGATCTAATTACCTTATTAGTTGATTGACTATTTTAATTTTTAGGAAGAAGGGCCTAAAATATCGTGTTAGTATTTGAATTGGTATAAAACTACTCTTCATTCCACTTTTGACGCCCAAATACCCCAACATCAATCTTTTGGGTTAAAAATATCCTTGATATTAACCTATTGACTTAGATTTATCCTTATTTTTAACAACTCTCCCAAAGTAAAAATCACTAAATACTTATTCATTGTATTACCTAATCAGATTAGTCTAAATTAAAAGTCTTCTTAAATAAATAATAAAAATCGCATATGATTCATGTTTTGACCTGATACGCTAGGAAATAATTGTAATGACCTTGCTAGTTGTTTTTGAGCTTATCCGTAAAAATTATTATTTTGTGCTTTTTTAAGTTGCTTTGGGCCTATTTTGAACTAACTATGTTGTTAGAACTGAGATCTTATATTTTTTTAAAGTAAAAAATGTGAGTTTTGGCACTTTTGGAAGTTTAAATTATTGAAAAAGTGAGTTTTTATACCATTTAGAGTTTCGGGTGTTAGAATGGAAATTTATCAATTTCATTATTTCCGTAACGTTGAATTTGGTCTAAGAGAAGTGATAGGACTGAATTTGGAGTTAAAACAAAGATTTTAGATCAAAAGTCACATTTTTCAATTAATTCCGGAGCCTAAGTTTGACTTTGGTCAACATTCAGAATTTGAAAAATCTAATCAAAATTTTGACAGTTCTAGTGGTTCTGGTTGATGAAACTAATTCTAGAAATGATCTTGTTGTAATTTTTGAAGTTTTTAGGGCAATTTAAGTAATTTGAGTTTTAACGAGATTTATCAGGAATTATGTCAAGGAGACCTCGGAATCAAATTATGATAATTTCATTGAGTCTAGATTGGTTTCTGATTGGGATACATGTATGACTTTTATGAATCGGGTTTCAAACAAACTTTTGGAGGTCCATTTTGAGAATTTTGCAATAGCTGATTTTTTCTAATCTGGTGCAGCCCCCTTGTACTCCGCATTCGCAACATAAGGGACCGCGTTCTCGAAGGTCTATGTAATCTGACCTTCATGTTCACGGATCACTAGTTTGTGGAGCATAAATTTGTTTCCCTATGCGTCTACAGGTCCCATCACCACAATCGCGAAGTTCTACACTTTCGTGGTCTCCACATTCACAGAGCGTCTTCGTGCCTGAACAGTTTTTAATCGTTAAAACACCCCTTTCCTTCCTTTTGACTCTTCAAGTTTGATATTGGTCTATTTCTTCAAGGATTTTCATGGGAAACTTTTGGGTAATTTTTTCTAACCTAGAAATTAGTAATTTTCATTATTTTTCTTTTGATTTTGTCTTAAATTGCATAATTTTGAATGTTTAAAAATTGGATATTTTATGTCTATGTTTCGAAAACTTTAATAGATGATTTGTTATTCAATCTGAGCTCAAATTCAGTGGAATTTTCACCAACAAACTCCTTTTCTCATGTATAATCATAATTTCTAGTTTAATTCCAAATTCGTGAACCTCAATTTTTAGTCCTAATTTTAACCATTTTACCCTTGGATCCAATTCGTGCCAAGTATCAAAATTCATGTTTTGACATGTATGATCTATTCTTGATAGTGCTTGATTGATTCGAGCTCATTTTTAAGGTTTTGATTGTTCGAAAGTTTGGTTCGAGTGTGGTTTCGCTATCAAGGTAGGTTCGACTAACCTTTTGGGACTTGATTTGAGTTATTGAATATGATTATGTGATACTCAAATTGTTTTGTTTTAAAGTTCTCAAAAAAATAATATTACACCTACCTTAAAAATCCACTTTTGTAACCAAATAGATAAGTTGCCCTTTTTAGCCATAGGTTGTCAATTTTTTTTTAAAAAAAACTACACATATATTTAAGAAAAGTCATTTGTAATTTTTACTTCTCTTTTTAAAAAAGGGTTACGCTTTTGCAACTCGAAATTAAGTAAAAACAAAACTTCATTAGAAAGTACTATCTATGTCAAATTACTACATTAAACCCAATATCTAAATGAAGAGGTGAGCAACTATGTCTTACTATCATTCTTAATTGGTTTGCACAAGCCCAAACACAAATAAAAACACTAACAATAATATATGCAGTGGAATCCCACAAGCAAACACAAATAAAAGTGAAACATAAATATAAGTGTAAGCTAACATACAAATTGGTCTAAAGATATGTATGCATAAAAAATACATAAATAAAGCTTTTAAAGGAGGAGTAAATGCTAGATTTCTTTTGGAATGAGCAAATTGCTCTAGACTAGAGCAAAGTAATGTACGTATTGATCATTTCTCTAATTTAAACAGAGGTGGATTCATATCGCCACCCTAATGTGCTCCTGAGATTACATGAAAGAAAGAAAAGAAAAGATTAATAGTGGTACTATGGCCAATGAGATAACTGAAGCAACAAATGCCTAGCGAATAAATAGTGAGGCAACAATAGCAACTATGTACAACAAGAAAATGGTGTAGCAATTGCAGATTCTTTTATTATTGACATATGAATTTAATTTTTATGAATATCTATTTTGTTTAGCTATGCATCATATGGAAACACTATATAATATGGTATACAAACAGATTTACTTATTTTTTTATATCATGTTTATAAGTAATGTGTATTAGTATATAAAATTGATATATAATCTGATATACACACTCTTTTACTTAATACTTTTTATTCCAAGTTATATATACGTATGTTTGTATTGGATATATAATATTGTCTACGAAATGACGTGTGTTTTTTTTTATACCATGTTATACACAAAATTATATTAGTGTCTGGATTATGTATGAAATATAATGCGTATCCTCTCATGCCGCACGTGCGTGCCTGTGTATGCGCGCGCGCGAGATATTTGTATGGAATGAATATATCATATGGTATATAAATCGATTTACATAATAGAGTGGACTCAATTAAGTAATGGAATTTTGAAAAATGAGAGGGAGAATGAGATTATGTATGATACTCCTAGAATTTATGAATTTTCAAAGAAGATAATATGATGAGACATAAATGTAAGAGAGTTTATGGAATGGGTACCAACTAATAATGAGAAAATTAGAGGACTGATATATATCCTGTCAGTTTCAAAACTTTTTATTTATGACAAACATAATCGATTAACTAATGAGATGAAAATTTTATTATTTATGTTTTTGCTTTTTCTAGTTAACTTAATATTTTGTTAAATTCTAATAAAAATCTACCGGTACATATTGAAATTAATAATAACAAATCTTAAATGCGTTATTTATTAAATTTGATATATTATAACTAAAGATATATCAATTGATATATTACCAACTGATTCTAATATGTTAGTAATTTACAAACCACAAAATTAATCTATTGGTAAAAAAAATCCTTAACGGATTGAGTATTTGTTAGCAAGTTACTAATAAATAACAGTTAGTTGGCAATTTACCAATGTATATCTAATTAGTTGGTAAAATTAGCTACAAAAATCTTTTGTTGGCAAATATATAGTTAGTAATTTGTTGGTAATCTGTTAATAAAGTATGATCTAATTTTTTCCTCCATATTTACCAACCAATATATAATCTGTTAGTAATATTGCCAACGAAATGTATTTGTTGGTAATATTTTCGTTAGTAATCAGTTAGTAGAAAGTTGTTAAATGAGGTGCCATTCCCCCTCCCCCCCCCCATATTTACGAACTAAACTATGTAGTTCATAAAATTTTGATTTGTATTTCATTTGGAATTTGTTGCTAAATTGTGAATAACAAATTAGTTACAAATTTGTTAGTAATCTGTTACTAATATACTAACGGATTTAGGTTGTCAGTAAAATTCGTTGGCAATTCATAACTTTTTTGTAGTGTTTGATGGGGGATTTGAACTCCATCAACCTTATTTGGGGGTTTGTACTCCATCAATCTCCTGAAGGGGTATGTATCACATATTCCTCTCCAAGGAGGTGGAAGGCCTTAGATTACACTGTAATGGTCACTCCTTACATTCGTATTATATTTTATATAAGCATGATTTTTCTTCAAGCATCATTCATATATGTCATATTATTAGTATGCTATCTATTGATTATGATTATTCATTTTGCCTATGATGTCTATCTCCTGTTGCATTGCATCCCACATACTTAGTACATTCAAATGTACTAACACATACTCTATGCCTACAAGATATCAGCATGTAGGAACCAGCTCCTATTGATTCTCCTCGTGGCTAGACAGATTGTTCAAGTTAGCTTATAGTGAGTCCTCAGGTCTGAGGATGATATCTACATTCTCTCAAGCTTATCTTTAGATTATGTCTTGTATGTTTGGATTACCTATTACTATTATTATGAGGGTGAGCCCAGTTGCTTGTCTTGGCCCTCTTTAAGTATCTAAGTTTAGAAGTGTTGTTGGACACAATATGTATTATGCTATGAGTTTTGACTCTCTATTGACTCTTGTTGTTATGATATGGATGATGTCCCTTAGCCCTGGTTATTCCTACTTCTACTTCTATGTTGCTATTTTATTTCTTCTATGACCAAGGATGTCTAATGGTATGCTATAAGGCTTGTTTGTGGTTCCTTTAAGTTCCCCATTCTCCGGTCAGGTCTAGGCCCTAGGCTTGGGTCATGACAAAGATGGTATCAGAATACTAGGTGATTAGATCCTGGTAGTCCAACACATCATGTCGATTAGAGTCTTATTCATAGTTGTAAAGTCCACCACGACTATGAATAGGATGCTCTGAGGCATTCTAGGAAACATTTTCCTTCTTCATGATCTATGTCGTGCGATAAAGTTAGGTATCCTAGGGCATATTGCTAATCCCTAACCATTACATTATAGTATATGTACAAGCTACTCTGGATGGTTATATAACGAATGTGAAGGTTCGCAATGCTATTGAGGGGTTGGCCAAAGTGGTGGCAAAATTTGCAACTCACCTCGATCAACAAGCGAGTGCTACCAAAGCTTCAAATGGTAAGAAGAGAGCTTAGGAGACCAAGAGGACCCGTGTGAAGGGAAGTTCCAAAGTCTCAAAGGTGGTGGTAGTGTGGTACTTTATGATAGGTGCCCAAAATGTGGTAGATGCCTCGATGGACCATGCTTGAAGAAAACCAATGCTTGTTATAGTTGTGGAGGGGAGGGTCATAAGATAATAGATTGCCCCCATAGATGCAATAAGAGTAAAGGAGGCGATGATTAGGGTAATTCATCCTAGATACCAAAAATATAGAAGGAAACATGGTGGTACTTATTGGAGGAACATGGGTGTGGGCCTTGGGTATGAAGAGATAGACCACAAAATTCTAGATTGCCCTTAGGCTCAAGACAAGGGTAAAGGTGGTGATGTTGATCAAGAGGCTCAAGGAGAGGATTAGGCGCCCGATGTAGCTATCAGTATGTTGAAATTTCCATTGGCTTTGATGTGCTTGCATTGATGGGCCTGAGTTCCACTATTCCTTTCATTATTCCTTTTGTTTGCTAGTAGGCTTCATGGGTGTCCCGAGTTTTTATGTGAACCTTTGGTGTCTGCCCCTTGGTTGAGTCTATTGTTGCTAGAATGTTCATAGGCATTGTTCCATATTTGTATTTGTATTAGGTCTTGCCTTGTAACTTGTTGGATTTGATGTGGTGGATTTTGATGTTATACTTGCGATGGAATAGTTGCTTGCATGTTATGTCTCCTTTGATTGTAGGGCCCGTAGAGTTAGATTCTAATTCGCTAATAAACCCGTCCTTGAGTGGGGGCTTGTAATGTGGTTGTGAAGGGGTAAGTTTGTTTCTTGTCTTAAGGTACAATTGATCTATAAGGGTTGCATTTATCATTTTGTAAGAGTTAAGGGTGTTGAACCTAAGTTATTTCTATTCGAATTATTTTAGGTTGTAGATGAACTCTTGAATGTCCTTTCTGATGTTGTGGATTTGGGGAAGTATTTTTTTGGTCTGGTTAGTGCACCAAGTATGTTTATAAGTTTCATGAATATTAGACACTACCTTATTATGTTTATGATGGCTTAGGTGATGATAGGTTGATTTGCCCCTAGAAATGAGGGGGTGCGTGTGAGTCATTTGAGAGTAGTACTACAAGGTTTAGGGGAGGAAATTTATAAGGTTTTATATGGTCATTAAACCAACTTACTTTGAGGGAAATCTATTTTATGTCAAAAGCATGTTAAAAGAAAAATTGTCCAATAAGGTGGCTGTAGAAATTTTCCATTTTCACTCCTTATTTATTTTGTTCACAAATAATTATTATTATTAAGGCGTGTCTAACATGTATAATTTCCTAAAAGTCAATTAATTGCACTAAAATAAACCCCTCCCTCATTCTTTTCTACAAATAGAGAAAAATGATTTCTCTGATGACACAAACTCAAGTCAAAGAGTTGCGAAGAAGGGGTCGAATTTACCTAGATGGAATACCTTTTTGAAAGTGAATACATTAATTAATAATAAGGTCATTACAGACCACATGGTCAGTTTGAGGTCACACAGCTCGTGTGGCCTCCAGTGAGACAATACTTGGCCTTGATTTTGGGATCTTGACTCTTGGTGTGGTGTTACAAGCCAAGGCATGCCATATAGGCCGTGTGACACCACACGGACCATGTGGAGGAGCCGTGGGATGACTTAAGCTTGAAACCCCACATTTGGGGTTAAGTGAGGTGCACGCTCAGTCACACGATCCAAATGGTATGACACGGGCCGTGAGCCTCCTCTCCCCCGTGAATATTTCGGAGTGAAAATAATCTAAGTATAAGATTACTGCCTCATAAATTTTTCACAAAAATTTCCTAAGGATGGGCATACGTATGCACCACACGAACCATGTGGCTTCATACGGTCCATGAAGTCGTCCGTGTGGTGAACCTTGCACTCAAAATTTCTAAGTTTTGGGACATGAGTCCAATTTCCAGATTTGGCCTAAGTATAGGTTCATAGGCACTACGAATTGATCTGTGGAGTGCCACATGACTCGTGGACCTCCCCCTTGAAGTGACGGCGAACAACTTTTCTCTCCATTTCATTAATGGTGTTCTTGTAAATTTGGTTAATTCTATTGGCCTTTTGGAGATTCCTATGCTATCCAATGACCATCTAAATCCCTAAGCCTTATTTCATACATTCTAAAACTCAGTCCTCTCATTTTAAGCACTCACAAGACTACTATCAAAGGAACTCTTGTGAATTTTCAACTTGGGAGCATGGGAACTCAATTCAACATCAAATTCTTTGGAGTTTTCTTCATCATGGTGAAGGTATATGGGTTTTGATCCTTGGTTACTTCCAATCAATGAGACACAAACTATTTTCAATAAATCTACATGAACTTTTCTTACTTTAATTTGGGGTTTAAATATTATGATTTCTTAAATTCCAATAATGAATGAGTTATGTTTATCTATAGATTTTAAGATGATTTAAGCTTTGAAATATTTGATTTCATCATTTTGATGAATCTATGATCATAGTCCCTTTAAGGCTTTTATCTAAGCATGGGTAATTTACATTATAGTTTAAATATGAATTTGATCATGGTTTTACTTTAATTCCATATTATATTTATTGTTTTAGATCGAATCTCCGTTACCCATGCCATTATCAGTTTTTCATAGCATATGCATTTCATGAGCATGGATGTTAGGACCCGCAAGTTAACTTAAACCCCGAAAGTCCTTAATTGGCTCGATTTAATAAAGTTTGGTATCGAATGCAACATTTCTTCTAAGGTTAGTCCTTAATGATAACTTGAGGTGGGGTCAAGATGTATGTGCAAGCTTTTGATTGGTCCAAGTGGTATATGTGTTGCCTATATATATGACCAT
>JAOTQJ010084598.1:0-12376 GCA_025642045.1 Solanum sejunctum
CCACTTATCTGTCAATTGCGCCCAGAGCGCCACTTATCTGTCAAGTGCGCCCAGAGCGCCACTTATCTGTCAATTGCGCCCAGAGCGCCACTTATCTGCCAATTGCGCCCAGAGCGCCACTTATTTGTCAATTGTGCCCAGAGCGCCACTTATTTGTCAGTTGCGCCCAGAGCGCCACTTATCTGTCAGTTGCGCCCAGAGTGCCACTTATCTTTCAATTGCGCCCAGAGCGCCACTTATCTATCAGTTGCGCCTAGAGCGCCACTTATCTATCAATTGCGCCCAGAGCGCCACTTATTTGTCAATTGCGCCCAGAGCACCACTTATCTATCAGTTACGCCTAGAGCGCCACTTATCTGTCAATTGCGCCCAGAGCGACATTCTATTTTGTAGGTGAGCCTAGAGCGCCATTTTATTGCACCCAGGGCACTGTGCTTGGAGCACAATTTATTTTGGCTGCTCCGAGAAGATTATTGTATTTACAACTGTCAATAGGGATCATTATGTACCCTCGCAGGAGAACCAAGGAGAATTTTTATTATTATATTCAACTACCAACAAGGACCATTACATATCCCTCGCAGGAGAATCATTTTATTATTTCCAACTGCCAAGAAGGTCGTTGCCCATTCATCATACCAAGTCTATTTATTTCCAATCATCGAGAGGGCCATTGTAGATTTACTATCAAGAAGGCTATTTTATTTTCAACTGTCAAGATAACCACATATGATTATTGCCAAGTAAGGCTATACAAAGATTTTTTATTATGCCTAAGAGCGTGGCTAGTTGCCGAGATAGACACTATGTTATCTCTAGCTGCCGAGCCATCACATGATTATCACCAACAAAGTCTATTTTACTGTCTACTATATCAAAGAGCGTGGCCAATTGCCGAGATAGCTATTGCTATGTTATCTCCAACTGCCAAGCCATCATATGATCATCTCCGACAAAGATTTTTTATACCTAAGAGCGTGGCCAGTTGCCGAGATAGCCATCGCTATGTTATCTCCAGCTGTCGAGCCATCACATGATTATCACCAACAAAGATTATTCTTATTATTGATTTAATATTTGTTATGCCAAAGAGAAGAACAAACATCGAACGAAGTAAACAATGCCATCTCAAGTTCAAATAATGATTTTACTAACATTTTGTTTCAATCATATCGAGAGCACCCAAAAGGATGAGATTCTCAAAGCAACCACAGGTGTGGACGTCATCAAATTGGATGTAGCACAATGTGAAACTTTTTCTTAGCAGCGAACTTGGACATAGTCCAAAGAGGGGCGTCAAACCTTTTGGACACGAGCTGGGAAGCAACAACCACTACTATCTAACCACATCCCTGTTAGAAGGCATGTGGGCATTTCTGTGAGTCGGCTAATTCATTTTCAACTTTTCCTTCGAATAATCTCAACTCTCACCAAAGTCAATCCGAGTGACAATGTTTGACAATTCAATTCTATCGTCACTCCTCCTGGACCCGAGGTCATCTCCGAATAAGGAATTTCCTCTTCAACCGATTGAGTCGTACTACAAGCAACCTGATTCCTAAGTCCAAAGGATATGTAGGCGGGCTCAATTTTGAAAACTCGGCTGCATTCCAACACTCCCCCTAAAGTCTCAAACCCAAAGTTTGACATTGGGATAACTTCTAATTTCTTTCACACTCGTGCGTAAGACCGAGCTTTTTGAACTACAAGTGGCCTGAATTCTCATGCAACCTGAGATATGTAGGAAATTCAAAACCAGGGTCCGGCCATAACTACTCATAGTGAGTCAAAATGTGGTTGGCTAAAAATTGGATTAGTCAAGTTTCTTTGTCCACGATCTCTTTCATGAATCATATCAAAAGAAAGGGACAACTGTTGACACCTAATTTTTATCCTCCACGATGTCAAATTAATCATCGAGCTTTATTTTTATTTTTAATAATTTTTATATTATTATTAAAAAATAAGATTAAAGGCGGGTGCGTTATACCCACGCGCCCCCAATTCCCTTTATCATCATCTTCTACCTCTTCATCATTTCTTGAACCAGAAAAAATAAAAAATAAAACCCTAGCGCAGCACCCCTCCCCCAAATACCAAGACCCGACAATCTTCAACGTTCACCCGACAAACCCACTCCCCTACGATCCCTTGTCCCTCACGCATACCCCTCCTTTTCTTCTTTCCTTCAAATTTAAAATTGATTCGTTCCAAACCACAATCGATGGCTATATAATCCCTCTTTCATCTTCTCCTTCAAAAGGAGGCTGTCGACAAGAACAAGAGTCTGGAAGACCTAGCAAAACTACCCAATTTTTAATCATTTGTTTTCAAAAAAAATCCACACCAATTCCCATAACTCGTCGGAGTTCTTGGTCGATTCAAACCAGAACATCTGTTCTTTGAGTCAAAGAATTTAAAACAAGCTCTTTGGTGGTGTCGAAGTTCATTGTTAAGCTCGTCGCCCAGTTTGCTGCCCCGAAAAAGGTAATATCTCCATCTCGCTTGACTTTTGAGTCTTATATATTGTGATTGAATGTGATGGTTGAAAATCATATCAATGTATTCTGTTCGTGTTTGGTTTGCTGACTGGAAATCGCTATTGTCATGAGTTGATGTGATGATGCTGTTATTGTTTGGTCGTTAATACATTTTTGTAATTATTTGTGATGTTGTTAGCTGAGTAAAGGATGTTCTTAAGTCGACACAGTAAATTGTTATCATTGACTATGTTGGGATGTGATTAATTCCAAAGCTTTAAAATGATGTTTGGTTCCTGCTTCATGACTTGAGAATTAATTCTTCAAATGCGAGTCTTAGTTTCCTGGCTGGAAATAGCTTCAGATAGTGAGTTTAGGTCAGTAAATATGTACTTATGGTACTGTGTTGGACAAAGATGTTGGGAGCATGCCTTCGATTCTCTATTCTTGCACCTTATGTGAAGAGTTGGCTGTTAAAGGGTCAAATTCGTAACTTGATGACTAGTCGGTGTCAATTACAGAATGCCATTTATTATTTGATAAGGATTTATTTTGTTCCTATATGTGGATTCTAATTTCTGTCATTGCCTATTGTCTGACGTTTTAAAAGGTTAAAAATGGTTTAACTCACAATGTAGCAGCTGGTGTGTTGTGCATAGTAAGTTGTTTAGTAAGTGAAAGATTTGTTTGCCATGACTCGATTTGAACCAAACTGTTTTACTCTTATTCCATCACCTAGCATCTCTGAAAATCTGAGTTTCTGATCATCGTATGTGTTCTTAAATACTTGAATTCTAATAGTATATATATCCTCATCTATGCTCTAACTTTCTTTGCTTTTATTCTTTTCTGAAACTTTTCTCCATCTGAGGAAAACTCATCTGTATGTTGTTGTCATGACAGTGTTGGTGTTCTAATAAATCTTCAAGTTTGTTTGAGTTGGTTTGCATCCCCATCCCCTAAATGTTGTTGGAAGTCAGATTATCTGGGTTGAATGCATGTTATTATACTCATGATGCTTTAAGGGTCATTGTGAAAGAAGGGGTATTCTGCGTTATCTTTTTTATGAATCTGGTTTCGATGGGCTGGTGTTACTATAATGTCATAACTAAGGGACGCTGAGGTTTTATCTCTAGTTACTAAACGAAACAATAATTTCCAGCAGGTGTCTTAGGGTTGTTATTATCATGTTGATTGAACCCTTGTTTTCTGATGTAATCTGATATGATCTTAAGTTGACTGTTAGCTCTTCCTTTTATGAATGCAGTGCCTTTAATGTTGTTATTGAGTTCCTTTGCATCTTATTATCACCTTACAACTCTCAAACTTCAAGTCCTAAATTACAAACTGTTACACATGTCTATAAATGGGTTCATTTACATGTTGTTGCTATGACTGCATGCTGGTTCTTTGTTTAAAAAATCAATGTCGTTAGAATTAACTTATATATTCCTCTTTCTGAGATGTTGTTTCACTAGTACAAGCCTTATAAAGTCATGGTTCATTTGCCTTGTCTATGGTCCAAAATTTAGAGTGTGAATTGGATTAATAGTGTTAGAGTTGTTTGTATTGTTGGATTCAAATGCCATACTCAAATTCGCATGATTCATTTTGGTTTTAAGACATGTTATAATTCTATGTGTTGGCCTGCTACTGCTTTGGAGTTAAATGTCTTGCTTGTCATTTTGTTTCATGAGAGCCAGTATCATTATGTTATTAATATTATTTTGAATCTCTTGCTAATCTTTAATTTTATTTCTTTGCATGAACGATGTTTGGAGCCCGTTTCGGACTCTCATTTGCATTTTGTTGGGCCATGGAGGCCCAAACCTCCTCTTTTTGAGTCAACCAATTCCTCGGAAGAAAGAAGTTAGTATACATAATCTGAGAAGCAGCAGTCAGGCAGGCCCAAACACAAGATTTAAAACGAGTCATCATTTAGATTTGATAAGCCCAGTTCTTTCTTTAAATTCTTCCTTTTATTTTATTATTTGCAGATATTTGCCATTTTGTTTGGAATGCTGACGTTTTGTTTATCAATAGTTTCAATCTACTTAGATTCCCAACGTGTCAAACCATTTATGTTATTTTTGTTTAGTCTTATTTTATGTCAAAGAAAATATTTGCATTAAAAATATTTAAAAAGAAATAAAGATAAAATTAAAAAAAACATGATTTTGTCATGTTAGTTTAGGTTTGCAAACCTATTCTATTTTTCTTTTTTAAGTTTAATCAATTGTTTTCAATTTAGTCAAGCTTAGAGCTTAACTTTTTTCAAGTTTAGTCAAAGCCCTTTTAAAATTAAATCAATCTCAAAAATCAGTTCATCTTCTTTTAGTCAAAAGTTAGTCAACACTTAATTGTCGAATAACCGTATTTAACGGTCATTTCGAGTGCGTAAAACCTTCTAGAAATGGAAATGTGAACCCGAACCTGCTTTTTATATTTTAAATAATTTTTCTATTAGGTATTTTAAAATATTTAATGGTTTCCTAATTATCCACAAAATTAGGTGGCGACTCTGTTTTCTTTTGAATTTTGAAAATTGGTTTTTCACTTAAATAAATTGAGTTTGGATCAATTTTTGATTTTTGAATTATTTTCTTTTCAAAAGCCATTTTTCATGATAACATGTACCAATCCACAACAAGGTAATCGAGCCTACCACACCTCGAGCTACGCAACCAAGGTACCACCCCTTGATAGGTTACCCGAGCCTACTACCCTTGAGCTAGGCTTGGTCATCCTCAACACTATATAGAATAATATCACACACACATATATATATACACTCCTTTCATCATCATACACATACATTCCTTTTCATCATCATTCCATCATCATTTCATCATCACTTCATCATTATTTCATCATCATATAGTCATTCAACTTATAAGACATACATTGGAACTTCAGTTCCTTAAGAATCCATAACCGGATATTTCATCAAATACTTAGAGGGTGTGTAATGCTAGTGTAAAATTATGCAATTCAGGAGTGAAATTATGCTAGAAAAATTAGTGTAAAGCCATCAATAGATACTTGGTAACATCCTCAAACAATATACATCAAGACTTTTCATCAATCCTCACCATATACCTTAGATTCATAGCTCCAAATATAGTAAAAAAAAGTCACACTTTCATAAATCCAACATAGTTGTAGTGATTTTCATAATAGATAATACCCATGAATAAATCAACTTTAAATTATGCAATTTTGCGTAAAGAGAACTTGGGTATCATGGGTGAAAGGAAACCATGAAAGAAAACCACATATTTGAGCTTTGGGGATGAACTTGATAAAGATTGGAGATGGAGACTTAAAGCTTGATAGGAAATCCTTAGATTCAGAGAGGGTTTTGAGACTTGTGTTTAGAAGATAAAATATTAGCTAAGTGTTTAAATGATTATTGGGGATTGTTTAGAATGATATGAAGGTAAAAAAATGGTTAAATATAGGCATTTTCACCTTTTTGGGAACACTTAGTCCTAATACTTAAAAGTCATAGACCGAAGTCAAAGCTGGCAGAATTTTAACACTAGTGCGCGCCCTTGATGCATCGTGCCAAGGGTGCAGGAAGCTCTCTGGAATTTGACATTTGGAAAATCAAAATTGCTAATCTTTTGCTCTAAAATTGGGGTTAGACCCTTGTTCCCCTAATTTTGGACCACCTGAACAAGAATATAAAGTTGGATTTTCAACGTCGGGCATGAATTTTGAGATATATGAAAATTACAATTTTGGGCACTTCGAGGCACATTTTCGGGCACTTTTTTGAGTCATTTCTCAAATCATGTGTCATATGATACATAGATGGGAAAGGACCTAACTGACATGCAAGACCAAGCAAGCTACTACTTGTAATCCTGATGTTCACTCCACATCAGAATAGGAGTGGTCTACCTTGTCGGGGTAAACCAAACACTCACCTTACGAGAACACTAATGTGGCCTAAGTTACACCTTCTTTGTCAGGATAAAATAGTCATTGTCAAGAAATAGAACCTAACCAATGTTAGGGTCGAATCCCAGGGAACACGTAGACTTAGTAGAATTCAGTTAACGTAATTTGTGTGATTAACCAACTTACTTCCCCAAAGGGGAGGGGAGGTTTACAATAATCAATAGAAAAGTAAACTAACATAGGAGTAAAATTAATATAGAGAAAAAATTGGGTATTATGTTCCCCATGACTCCCTAACTTAGTATCACGAGATAATCTAATTCTTTTCTAGAGTATAGCATGCAGGACGGTAAGTTAAGTTTACCAAACTCTTTGGTCCAAGAGAGAGGCGAATTTCACAACATTACTTGGCCCATATCCATAGTATGCATTACTAATACGCCCAAATTTACACTTCAAATGGAATAGTAAAGCGGTCGTTGATCAAATATAGAACTCAACCAGAGTTAAGATCGATCTCACAGGGAATACATGAGAATATATCTAGTAGCACCATTTTTCAGATGTAATACCTATTCCCGAAAGAAAAGTCCATAAAGTAAATATGGGGGCTTTGGTTGTTTTGTCAAACTAACATACTTAAAGGAAAGTGATAAATGAATGCGAGAACAACTAGATTTCAAACAGTTTAGGCAAAGCTAGGATTGTGTTCCCCATAACACCTAATGCAATAGCCGAATCTAGTGGAAAATTCATTCATGATTATGCATATAATATCTAACAAGTAATCAATATCTACTTCACCTTTGGTCCTTCTTAAATGCATATCATTCATCACCTTTCGATTTCAGAATGTCTACATATTAACCATTATTGTTTATCCCAGAATACTCTCACCTTTCGGTCTCAAGTACTTAGAACAGGTTAAAAACCTCGAATTTCCATTGTAGAAATCTTCTCCTAATCAAAACATCCCTTTTGGGCATGCAAAGAATAAAATCTTACCCTAATGCGTTGACTCATCTATGAAGAAATTAAAATGAAGATTACTTCGATATATACG
This sequence comes from Solanum sejunctum, assembly GCA_025642045.1. Lineage (NCBI taxonomy): Eukaryota > Viridiplantae > Streptophyta > Magnoliopsida > Solanales > Solanaceae > Solanum > Solanum sejunctum. Next base: position 7,450 of record JAOTQJ010084598.1, read on the forward strand.
CTAATTAATTCTGAGACTTAACCCCATATTCGTCTATCTTATGGATTTGTCATGGTTCCCATAACCCTAGTTGTGGGTTTAGCCTAATATATTCAAGGATTAAAACTCACAACGATACAAGGAATTCATAATAGAAAGGCTTACTATTGACTAATCGATGAAGCCATAAGCTACAAGCTTGAATTCGATAAGCAAAATCCTAAAATCTTGTGAAAAGAAACAAAATAAAGAAATAAAATACCTATTTGTATCTATAAAGAAAACCTAATCCTAATTAAAATAGGAAAAATCCATCTGTATGGACACGGGGCACCACACTGCCCGTATAACTGTATACGGTCTGTCAAATGGTCCATGTAGATGTCCTTAGTCTCATCTTCACTACTCCTCATATACTGCTACACGCTAGTAAAAATGGTTTGTGTGAGTGTGATGGTCCATGAAATGGACTGTCTATTGTGCCTTCGCAATTTTTTGCCCAACTTCTTCCACACGTCGATGGACCATGGTTTGTCACACAGTCCGTTTAATGACCCGTTTGGATCCACATTGAGTTATTTTGCTTGCTTTTGGTCAATGTCCTTATCACATCATATTGATGGTCAGCTACACGGCCTGTCTGACTCCTAATGGTCCGTGGGCCATTTCATGTCATCCCACTTGTCCAAAATCTTTCAACTTTCGATAGCCTACTCCTTCACGTCACTTTGGCGAACACCATAATGATCCGTCTGACGTCCCACGGTCCGTGACATATGCCGTGGGACTTGCCTTCACTGACTAGCCAATGCTATCCGCCAAATGTGAGGCCACGATGGGCCTCATATTCTGTGTGGAGGTACACGAGCCGTGTAGGCCCTCGTATGCCCACACTTGGATCCATTTTGGCTCCTCTTGCGCTCTTTTTCATCATTTTTCCTTCATATTCTCATTTCTTCCATGCCTTAGTCTTTTTTCCTGAAAAACAATAAAAACAAACATCAGCTTAACAAGTTTGCTTGAGAACGCACAAAAATTCTTTGTTTAAAGCATTATACAAATCTTATTTCTATGACTCATCAATTACTAACCCTTACCTATTGGTCTCAGTATAACCTCCCCTTCGCCCAGTTCGGTTGATTAGATGAGAACACATCAATCAAATCCTGTTAATTAATCTTTTTTTCTATTCATTACTTCCTTGGTCTAATCATTAACACTAGGTGGGTTCTAATGGTTGCCACTATCAGAAAACATGCAAAACGAAGAGAGTTAATTAATACATGCATACCCATTTTCAAAGTATTTTGATTTGTCGAGTTGTATCTTGTGAGTTCTTCATGGTTCCCACAACCCTACTTGTGGATTTACCTACTCATGATTTGTGTAGATACAAGACATATGGATTAACATAATAGACCACTTACACAATTGAACTCAGAACAAGCAAATCCAAACTTCAAAGAGAATCACAAGATTAAAGATCAAATCAAAGTACAAGTGTTTCTCAAAACTCTTTGATGTTACCTCTGCTCAATCTCACTATTTTTCTCCCTAATTGTCGAGTTCTCTATGGACAATATGAAAAATAACCAAAAAAACTTATTTATAATATTTAAAATACAAGTCCTAAAGAAAATAATATATCTAGGTCAGCATGCTTCACGAATAGGTTTACGGGTCGTATTGCATTCCACGACCCGTAGCCGGGGGCTCATAAAGTGTTGCTAGAAAAATGGACATTAGATCTACGATACCTCTCCACAAACCATAAAGTGATTTATGACTCATAGTGGGGTTTCGTCTGATGCATCTTCAGAAAGTCCCTTATATTTGGTCCTTCGGGCACGAACCATGTTCTATGACTCATAAAACAATCCACGACTCGTCTACATGCTCGTAAAACAACTTCAGAAAAGCAGCCCTTACTGGAATTGTCCACAAAACCCACTTTACGGCCCATAGAGTGAACTACGCCCTGTAAAGGGTCTCGTACTGTAACAAAATCAACAACTTCTGCACCTTCTTCCTAAAATCAAGCCAAACCCTAGAATCATACAACTAAGACTCAAAAACACAAAAGACCAACTAACATCACATTAAGAACACATAACATTCCAAGTTTTAAGCATCAAAAGTATCGTATTTTGTCAGCATATCAACATCCTCAACTTAAAATTGTTGCTTGACCTCAAGCGACTAACTTAATCAATTAATGTGCTGTTGAAAATTTCAGAAAATCTCTTTAATTTTATATTATTTGATAAAGATAAAACTTTAAAAGAACTCTACTCCATACGATTTCAGTAATCTATGTTCATTTGGATATTTTTTTCATCCATCATTTGTATTTCTTTAAAATTGGAAGTCTATTTGTTGTTGCTACTTAGCTGAAGAAGGCCACTTTCCCCAAACTTGTATTAAGTATTTCGGGCCTGATTGAAGCATTTGTAGGTTAGTATTTGTTCTTCCAGCGTATAACAGGTGTGGTTTCAGATGCTAAATCTCTTTTGCCCTGCATTAGCATTGAAACATATTAATTTTTTTTTTGGATTCCAGTTTGACAACATAGTGGCAACCGAAGAAGAGATTGCTAAAATCAAACTTACTGAACCTCGGGATTATAGTGCTAAGGTCATATAGTTGGAGACGAAAGGATCAAGTCATGGTTTAAACATATTGACTAAGGAGGTAATAGAATTGAGAAAAGAACTTGTAAAGGTATACACACAAATTAGACTTTAGGCTTTATTTTTCTCAAAACTATTATCTCTCTAATATTCCCATTGTGTTTTATTATTAGGCGAATGACAATCATAAAGCACTTGAAGAGAAGATAGATTTGGAATTCTTGAAAATTAGAGAATTTGTTGTGGATTCCAACAAAAAATTATTGGAGGATATTCGCTTGTTCGTTAGTAAGGGAGATGGCAGCAGTTTTAGTGTTCGAAAAGTGAGTGAAAGATCTAACAAAGGGGCTTGTGAGACATTTTCAGGTGATTTACGTTTCAACGAAGGTTTATTATAGTTTTAATCCATCTATAATATACTTACGTTATAGGTTTAATACACTTTTAATTCATAATTTTTTCTTGTAATATATTTTAATTCTATACACAGGATTCTCTCCCTGCAAGGAACCATCAGCACATGTATCAAGAGAGCATGATGTTGAAAACTCTGAAAGAGTATCAAGAGAGCATGATGTGTTTACAGTTCCAGTCGTATTTGCTGAAGTTGAAAACTCTGAAAGAGTATCAAGTAAAACAGGTACTGAAATTTTAATACAAAAACTAACAATTGATGTTAGAATCATCATGTTAGTAGTTGTCTGTATTCTTTTATTTTCTGTTCTGTGATATTAGTTTGATGTGACTAGAGTTTCCTGTACTTAATTTTTTCAATTTCTTGTACTTTTCTGTCACTGTTATGCATTCGCATTGTTGTGTACCCTTAGAACACAAAAATAGCAGAAAGCTCCTAAATTTTTAATACTATATTAATACACATTTTATACATTTTAATTCTATTTCCTTATTTTTATAATTTTCATACTACGTACAATGATGTTGCAGGAATTGCTATTGAACAAGTTTTGTCTGAGGTTGCTTCGATATAAATGGTATTAATTTTTTTAGAAAGTTCAAGTAAACTTCTGTTATTTTGTTCTAATGGGATTATTAATAAAACTAATTTGCACGCAGGGCAAGAGGTTGCTGATGTTAATGAAGTTAGTGGGCAGGCTGATGGTAATGTAGCCAACAAAAGTAATATAAACAAGGGTTGCTTTAACTAATTATGTATTAATTTTATAATATATTTAGTAGATGGTTTGGTTTAATATTTTATTGTATTATTTTATATGCAAACATATTAAAAGATTGTCAAGAATCAGCTCAAACCCTTGATGATTTTGTTTTTCTTGAAGAAGATCTTTCTTAGATCAATAGGACTGAAGCATCTATCTCAAGAAAAAAGTCCCTGTTGAACGAATCAAAAAGAAAGTGACACCAAAAAATCGTGGCAGAAAGAAAAATCCAAGGAAACTAATTACATCTCCTTACAAATAACATTTTGAATCTTGAGGTACTTTGTATGTAACAAGTCAGATATTTCCTAAAGTGAATCCTTTTTCATATGTCATTGGAGTAGATGACGAATCTGATTTGGTCAATTCATTCACTTCATGGCTTTATACGAGTTCAAAAAAGAGGTAATTTATTTATATTTATTATCCGAGACAAAGTATCTTCCTACATGATCTATTTCTTAGTTTTAAGTTCATATATTGAATTATTTATTTTTTATTTTAATAAGGGAAAAAACCATTATCCAACTGTTGTCAATGTCATGAAGCCAGGATTTGAATTAGGTGTGTTAGAACCCGTAAATCCTTAGCTGGTTCAATTTGGTAGAGTTGGAGCCAAATGTGAATATGGTCTAGGGAAACTTGCAGAATTTAATTTGGAGTTAAAATGAAGATTTTAATTCACAAGTTGCATTTTTAGTTGTTACTAGAGCCAAAGTTTGACTTTGGTCAACAAGTGGGGTCCGGCAGCTCGAATCGGAATTCTGAAAATTTCTATAGTTTTAGATGGTCAACTAACGCTAGAAATGGTTTCGTTGCAATTTTTAGAGCTTTTGAGAATATTTTGCGTTTTTGAGTCCCATATAGGTTTAACTGAACTTTTTTAGGTTTTGGGGTCAAGGAGGCCTCAATTGCAAATTATGACATTTTCATTGGATCCGAAACGTAGAGTTTGCACTAAGAGGACCTTTCGTTCAGTTCTTGGGAAGTTCGAGTGTGGTTTGACCCCCCTTGATAATTTTGGTATTGGAAATGGGACCCACATTGGAAAAAAATGACCTCATATGAGAATTTTGACCTCACCAATGAGTCCGGAATGTCATTTCCAATCAGATTTTATATATGGATTGTATTTTTCCA
>JAOTQJ010084609.1:0-12376 GCA_025642045.1 Solanum sejunctum
ATTTTGCATATTGCTAAGTTTTTGAAACTAGTTTTATGCATATGATTCTCACGACTCTATTCGTGCCCTTTTGGCCCTGTTCATCGGTTCCCGAGCTGATTATTTCATGCGCAGGTATAATTGTATGAATATATATATTTATATATATATTCCGAAGTAGGTTGGATACGGCAGGTCGATTTGCCCATGGACTGACTTTGCTTAGCTTGGAGACATAAGAAGCTGGGCTTGGGATGGCATCATGATGTGTGAGTGCTGGGCCAAGTTCACCCTAGCTCATGGGAGTGCATGGCACTGTCGCCTCGGCTCCATAAACGGGCATGATAACCTTTATGCATTACGATACGTGAACGCTAGGCACTATCGCTCTGGTTTACCTATCCTGTTATGTGAGTGCTTGGCCGTTGTTTGCCTCGACTCACTTGGGCTATAGTTGGGGACTTGGTTTGGAGTTGTCGGAGATTTGAAACTTCTAGTGTTTAGGTTGTGGTATGGCGCAAGTTTGGAGGTCTCCATCGTTACCATTCGATATGCATTATTTTGATGGTTTAAAAAGAGAAATATTCATTTATGTTTGCATATAGGTTTGATTTATATATTTCATTGGAGTTATTATTTCCATTCACATTTTGTACTTCCCGCTTTACATACTTGGTATGCATTTCGTACTGACCCCCTCCCTTCGAAGGCATCGTTCATGCCCGCAGGAACAGACGAACAGGTTAGAGGGACGTCTTCTTAGGCTCCTCGCCTACCGTTGAAGTGCTCCCTTGCCTCAGGAGCAGTCTGTTGGAATATACATATTTTTTTATTTTTCTGTACTTTGCATTTGTATATGTTCGAGGGTATGACGGGAACCTGTCCCGTCTTATGATTCAGTTTATGTGTCTAGAGGTCTGCAGATACATATGGGTGTGGGAACTGTGTTAGTGTGACTTTGTTTGTATGATACGTTTGTTGGGCGGTTCTGCCGCAGCGGTGACCTTGTCGGCCCGCATATATATGTATAGTGATGTTTGTTATTGTTGGGTTCGCTGTTTGCAGGTGAGGCTAGTCAGTAAAACAGAGGAAACTCTGCCAGAATTTTGAAGTTATTATGAATGAAAATCTGGTTTAATGTATGTTAGGGTGCCCAACTGGCACTCATTACGGCCCTGCGTTGGGTCGTAACATCTTTAAAGACAAGTGTGATAGTCTCTGACATCATTAGATTGGAAGTTTGTTTCTCCATAGCTTTCCTTTTCAAAATTCTTGTCCAAATACCACTGCAGCTTAATTAATTAATCTTCGTATCTGTGACATTAAAAACAAGAGAATTCATATCTTTACTGGAAGAAGTACTAGCAAAACTAGTTCTCAGTCAACTAACAATATCACAACAATATCAAGAAGAAAAGCTCAGGCAGCCGATGATTTATGATGATAGTAATGTAATGTCACTATACTTTTCAAAAATGGTAGCAAGTATAGGAGGACTGTTCTCTAACAACATCACTTTATACTTGATGTCATTTATGCAAGTAAAAGTGAGTAGTGCTCTTCTATTTGCTGCCAGTTTTGTCAAATATGATGACATTATAGTCAATTATCATTATGAATCACCAACTACTAGAGTTTCCTTCATAATGTTGTTAATAATGTTATCAAATGGCTGAAAACTAATTATGCTAGTTTTTCTTTTATTAAAGTTCTGAAACTTTTATCTTTGAAGTTTTGGATCTCATGATTAATATAATTAGGCTGTAATAATATTTGCGTGAGCTTTCTGGAAAGGATGATTCGGAGAAAATGTCTTTCTATCTTATGGCATCATGAAGGACCTCCATGCTTTACTCTAAAGTATCTAAGTACTTGGTAAAAAGAAAAGAAAGATCTTAGCAACATAGTAATAACTCGAAAAGGTTGAAAGATGCTTACATGAGGCTCAAAGTCAAGTAGAAAAAGATCAAAATTTTTTGTCAAAGTTCTTTTTAGCTGCTTTAAAGACAAGCATGATAGTCTCTCTTAATGTCATTAGATCGGAAGATTTTTCTCCATATCTTACTTTTTCAAAAATTTTATCCAAATACTATTGCAACCTGATTAATTAAGTTTAGCATCCGCAATATCAAAATTAACATATTTCATAAATTTATTAGAAGAAGAACTAGCATAACTAGTTTTCAGCCACCACCTGACAATATCACTAACAATATCAAGAAGAAAATCTCAGGCAGTTGATACTTTATAATGATAGTTAATTGTAATTTTACTATACTTTTGTAAAAATGGTAGCAAGTATTAGAGCACTTTTTACTAACAACATTACTGTAGCTTGATATCATTATGAAAGTGAATATGAGCAGCACTCTTCTAATTGCTGCCATTTTTCAATATGATGATATTATCGTCAATTATCACTGTGAATCACTGGCTGCCAGAGTCTCCTTCTTGATATTGTCACTGATGTTGTCAAGTGACTTAAAACTAGCTACGCTAGTTTGTCTTTCACTAAAGTTTTAAAATCTTTTGTCTCTAAAGTTGTGGATGTCAATCTTAATGTAATTAGGTTGCAACAGTATTTATATATGATTTTTAAAAAGGATGATATGGAGAAAAAGTAGTTTCAAATACTTAAGAAAATTAGACTTGGCCAAAGTTCAAAGTCATTCGCATGTTGTGTTACGCTTTGAAAGAGAGGATGTAACGGAGGATGAACATGTTGCCTTCCTTACTATGTGTCTTAGCAAGTTCCCCTTTTATAATGGTTCATTAAGAGTAATAATGGAGTATAGCAAATTTGTCATTGCTCTTGCTTTAAGTAGAATGATTGCCTTGGCTCACTTTGTACTGTCTCATCTGTATCGAGGTTGTAGAAACTTAGTTACCAGAGGGTTTGGTACTATAGGGGGTCCTTTCTGGATCCTGCAGCTTTTGTAGCAGTCTTATTTTCCCGAATACATATCTTTCCCTTATAATTCAAAAAATTATCCAACTTTCGGGATTGCCCTGGCTCAAGGCAAGTTAAAATCGAATAGATTCCAGGAATCCTTAAATTCTTCTATTCATGATACTTCATTACTCCTAGCCAGTTTATTCCCTATTCTCCTGTATGGCTAAAACTTCCATTGCATCATTCCTCTAGTAACCAAGTGTTAGACGATATCTGGTCAAGTTTCCTTATTGTCTGAGACCTTGATTAAGTCAATTTGCATGACAGTTTGGCTTAACACGAACAGTGTCTCTCCCTCCTTATCAAGCTGTAAATGCTCCATCACTCAATACAATTCTCTTCAATTCAGTAAAGTGCATTGATGTAGTGGATTCAAGATTCCTTTGATTGAAGAGAAATTTTTCAGTTGTCCAATTTCATGCTTATCTACAATGTACATCATCCTTTTTGTCATGACCCAAAATTCAGGCGTGACGGCACTCGTCTTATCCCACCAAGACAAGTCAGCCTGCAACCCAACTATAATATTAAAAATGCAAAATTATAATAAAAATAAAAGTTCAATTATAGACAATAAGTTAACTTAGTAAAAATCCCCCAAAACCTAGTTGTCACGTGCACAAGCTTCTAATGTATTACAATGGATTCAAAAGAAATCACAAGTGTCAAATGATATTATCTCTAGAATAGAAGAAAATCATAAGTAGGAGTATGAAGTCAGTTGGGATGGAAAATAACTACCTCTCATAATCTCCCATGAAGCCTTGGGTAAGGAAGAATGGAGAGTATCACGACAATCCAGGCTCGTAACCTGCAAAACTATTGTAGCAAAAGGGGTGAGTATCAAACACACGGTACTCAGCAAGTGAACTAATAAACACAAAATTAAGTAATATAAAATACCGGTACACCCAACACTCCAACTAAACCCCTCACAACTACAATCTAGGTCATAACCTTCACAATTACACCAGCCGAAAATGCTATGAGCAAAGCCTATGATAGTATAATCCTAATTTATTCCACTTTCAAGTCATGGGGAAAATTCTATAATTTATCAAGTTCTCCTAATTCATCAAGTGTCATCAAATCAATACCAAAACTAATCATATAAAGATATAAACAAGTCAATGATATAATGTATAACCAATCTGAATAGTACTCCACATAATCATAACAAGCCAGAGCATTATAGGATGAAGATGAATGTCATGAGATGTAATGCAATGAAATGCAATATCACGTAGAATGATGCATGTTTGTCCTAGTGATACACACCGACAGTAACATAGCCTGGGACCCATGGGGGACTCCTAGTCCATGCATCTGTCATGGCGCACGACCTGACCCATCGAATCATAGTAACCATCATGGTATGTGACCCGACCCAGCGAATCATAGTAACCGTTATGGCATGTGACTCGACCCAGCGAGTCATAGTGACTATCATAGCATGTGACCCCACCCAATGAGTCATAGTAACCATCATAACGTATGACCCGACCCAGCGAATCATAGTAATTGTCATGGCGTGTGACCTAACCCAGCAAATCATAGTAACTGTCACAGCATGTGACCCGATCCAGCGAATCATAGTAAAATCTTTTATTCTCATTCTTTTTCACTAGCCAGGAATATTTCCCATCAGCTTTACATTTCTTTTCTTGGAACATCCAGCAATCACATAGTAAATGCACAATAATCATGTTCATGGAAATAAAATATGCAAGATGCTCATACAAATTCATATATCTCAAAATCAAGAATAGGTATCTCAATAACATAAATGTTACAATATCCTCAATCTAAATACCATCACAACCTTAACAACATTCACATCTAAAAGTAAGTATCACCTCGATATCAATAACAAATAATCATTTCACATATAATAAACCTCCATCATTAGTCCACAAGTCAATTATAGGATAACTACCCAATTTAAAATATTTCGATCAAAGCCTACATAAATCATTCTAAACACCTCACACAAGAAGTACAAGATTCTATATACTTAACAAAGGTTAAGAAATCCACTTGCCTTATATAAAGTCTCGAATCACGGTAATTTCGAGGTTTTTCCCCTTTCTATGATACTCTAGTTCACCAAAATCTATTCAAATATAGCATCATAATTATATAATGAATCTAATGACACTAAAATCAATTAATTTGGTGAAAAGGGTAAAATGATCCAAAACTTTTGTCACCAGAAAATATCATTGGAATCTAAAAAATTTATATATGAAAATGTTCCCCAAGTGATAAGAAATTCAATGGCGAAAATTATTTTAAAAATGGAGCTAATATGAGGATCACATGTTAAAGTTTTTGAAATACATTAAAAATATAGCAGCAAGATCTGTAGATTTTACCTCGAACGAAGCAGCAAAGTCAATTTTTAAAGTTCCCAGTGTATTCTCCTCAGACAAATATACAATTTAGCCTTTTGAATCGCCCAAATCCGATCAAAATTGAAAGAGAAATCATTGGTTAAAGTTTGGGAAAAGTTTGTGATCTCCTCTTCTATTTCTTGGAGAAAATCCCCAATTTTCGCAATTCTTTTAAAGTGAAAGAACTTGGAAAGATATTTATTGAAAGGATTATCTTTGATTCTTGAAATCTTGACTTAAGCTCTTTAGAGTTCTTGATGAAAAATCATAATTCTTGAAGAAGAAGAGTGAGAAATCCTCTCTTGGGATTGTTAAATTTATTTTCTTGAAACCATAGGTTATTATTTGAAATCCTATTAGACATTCATGAATAGATGAAGAAGTTTGGTCTAGGTATATTGAAATTCATGAAGAATAACTTACCTTGAGGAGGAATCTTGGAAGCTAATCTCTACTTGATGATTTTCTTGATGATTCTTGAGTGTTTATATTTAGGAGAGAAGGGAAAGAGTTTTGATCATAAAAACTAATTTTTTATATGTTTTGGGGACCATAAGTAGACTCCCAAAGGTTTTAGAAAAAAATAACCTCAAATTATAAAGAAAAAACGTCATTAACGCATCTAGTGAGGGTCCGCGATGCTCTCCTGATGCGAATTTTAGGACAGCTCTGCACCTCTCCACTAAAATAATGATAACTTTTTACTTCGAACTCAGATTAAGGCGAAATCAATTGCATTGGAAATCTAATACAAATATATTTAATTTGGTATAATATGCGTTATCTAACTCATTATACCTTAGGAGATATGGTCATTTGAAGTTGACCCTTCTATCGACTGATACGAAAACTTGGTTACTAGAAATTCTTTGATCTTGGCTTGATGTAAAAGATCCCTTATGACTCTAAATCGCCCTAATATACTTTAAATACTTAAGAATTGATCCTATCACGTATATACAACTTACAAGTTATTAGTTCACCTAACATTTATAAAATCATACATTAGAACTACAATCTCATATCATCTCCAATTCTATTCTCATGCTAAGAAGTTGACTTTAACATCTATGCTCAATTAAAAATCCTTAATTAAAATCTTATATCATATGAAGGATGACTCAGTCTTAGCTTAAAAAAAAATTGGGGTGCTACACTTTTAGTCCTTGTGGTCTACTTATATATGTAATACCCGGATTGAGTCATCTAAGGACATCCTAGGTAGGATTAATACTCAGACTGAATCAGCTATGAAACAATCGTGAAAAAGAGGAAGAAAGGTATTATATGAAACTTTTGTCTTTATATATAATATAGTCGGAGCTTGTTATAATGCATAAAATTTACTACGTCACATGACACTTACTCATACATAAAATGTTTATCTTCATATAAAATAGTGATTGATTAATATATAATATAGTGATTGATGAGTAATTATCATGTGACGTAGTAAAATTTACGCATTATAACGAGCTTTGACTATAATATATATGAAGACAAAAGTTTTATCAATACCCTTCTTCTTCCTTTTTTTGATTGCTTCTCAGGTGATTCAGTCCGAATACTAATCCTATCTAGGATCTTCAGCTTATTTAGTCTGAATATTAAATATACAAGATAATAAACGGGACCTAACGGATGATGCACATTTTAGATTAGCATGAAATTGGACAATTGAAAAATTTCTCTTTAATCGAAGAAATCCTTAATCCACTTCATGAATACATTTTACTGAATTGAAGTATTGAGTGATAGAGTACTTACAAATTGATAAGAAGGGAGAGGCACTAATTGTGTCAAGCCAAACTCCCATGCAAATTGACTTGAATTACTGAAGGTCTTGTGCAATAAGAAAACTTGACCAGATATTGTTTAACATTTGGTTACTAGATGAATGATGCGATGGAAATCTTAGTCATTCATACGAATATAGAGTGAACTAGCTATAACGTATGAAGGAGCACGAACAAGAGAATTTGAAGTATTCCTGGAAGTTGTTCGTTTTTATCTTGCCTTGAGCCAGCGCAATTCCAAAAGTTGGATAATTTTTCAAATTATAAGGGAAGGTTTGTATTCTTGAAAATAAGACTGCAGCCAGAGCTGTAGGATCCAAAAAGGACACCCTGTAGTACCAAACCCTCTAGTAACTAAGTTTCTACATCCTCGACACAAGTGAGACAGTGCAAAGGGAGCGAAGGCAATCATCCTTCCCAAAGTAAGAGCAATGGCAAATTTGTTATACTCCATTGTTACTCTTAGTGAACCATTATAAAAGAGGAACTTGTTGAGCCACATAGTAAGGAATGCTACATATTCATCCTTCGTTACCTTTTCTCTTTCAAAGAATACAAAAAATTGGCATTTACTTATAACATCTTTGTTATTCTGTACCTTTGAAGGTTAGAGAGCTGCCATAGTTACTTTTATGGGGTTTTGAAGGATTTTGCATAATATCAATTTTAATTTCTTGTTACTCATTAATTATCCATACAGAGCAGCCATAGTTCTAGAATCTAATTTTGATGATTTATTTTTTATGTGATTGAACATGTGTCGGTCAGTTTGTATACACTTTATATTTCATTTCTAAAAAAATTACTAATTTATGCATTGGTTTGTGAAGAATTTTAAATTCAACTTTCTCGAAATCACCTGCGAGCTATATTTGTTTTTGTGTTATTTGCTTCAATAGTATTGAGGTGTTTGTGTAATTAGAACAACAGAAAGTTTTGAATATTGGACAAAAAGAAAAATCTAATTGGATCATAACATTATGTACGCTACGAGGTGGTTGGGAAAGGAATGAGTCTCTCGGTCCATTGCTCTCTTTGAATACTCTGAATAAAATTATTGTTTTCAAAATCCTAGACTTTGAGAGCGATCAGCGCAATCTGGTAATATTTCTCTATTGTACTTTCCTCTTTGTATAAATTGCATTATCTAGAAAGTGAATTTTTTATTACAAAAGGAACATACATTTAGGTGAGAAGTTACAAAATCTTTCTTTCAATCTTCTAGCAAATGAAAAAACGCATATAGTGTATTTTCTAGGTCATTTATTATAACTGAGAAAATGCTTGTTGTTATTATATAAGTTCTTAAATGTGATTCTTCATCCTAATAGAGTTGTGTTGATTCTTTCATAATGTGTTTTATGGTACATGATATAAACGTAGTGAAATATCATATCATATCATATATTACTAAAAGTGGGAACTAATAACGAATAATATCTTTAAGCCCTTTAAGGACTTTTGTTGTACTTTTTCCTTGTATTTAGTTTATAGATATGACTTATGTTTTTCTTAGTTTATCTCTTTGGTGTAAAATTGTATAGAATCTTATATACTAGTCTACAATTAATACAAATGACTCATTCATTTTTTCACTGCAGTCTTGTACTTTACATGGTATCATGAGTCAGTTAGCTCTCATAAGTACAATTTTATCAAATAGCCCTCCCACCCCTCCCCTCAAAATGGCCACAAACATTACTGTAACTAATTCTGATGCCAATACACTGATTATTCAACTAAATCCTGTCACCCAGTTAACAATCAAATTAACTTGCAGCCATAATTTTTCTCTATGGAAAGTACAAGTGTCTATTCTTATGCATGGCCACAACCTTTTTGGACATCTTGATAGTTCTCGTCCTGTCGTTGCTCGTACAGTGGCATAAAATAATTAGGATATTGACAATCCTGCTTTTGCTTCATGGTATCACCAAGATCAGCTAATTCAAAATTCTAACTTGGCCTCAATTGATCCTATACTTGCTTCTATAGTTGTCGTTGCATCCTCTTCCCAGGCTTCTTGGGATACTTTACATACTGCCTATGCCAATAAATTACAAACACAAATCTTTAGTCTGTGCAATTGTTTGGCTCGTCTCTCAAAAGGAACTCTTCCTGTCGCTAATTATCTATACCAAGTTTTATCTCTCTGTGATGAAGTTGCTCACTGGACTTGGACCTGAATTTCATGAAATATCCGTTGCTATCCATGCAAGAGATTCTACTAGCTCTTATCCAGAACTTTATGAAAAGTTGCTTGACCATGAAATTATTGACCATGAAATTATTACAAAGCATGAAGAAGCAAAAAAGCCTTATCAACTCTAATTACTTTTGCCATTGCAGAGCAAACGAACATGCATCCTCGCTAAGGAAAATAACTCTAATAAACGTCCAAGTGCAAATTCCCCAAACACCAACAGGAAAAGTCGTGCCCAACCATGGCGTACTGTAAAAAACAACCAACAGTCGCATTTTGAGTTGCATTTTGACAACACTCTGAAGTGCCAATTGTGTGATCATCCTGTTAATTCTGCTAAAGTCTATAGATCATAATCACATAATCACCTACAAGCCCGGGCAGACTATGCTGCTCGCTCTCTAGCTCAACAGGCTCCTTGGGTTTTGGATACCGGTGCCACCCATCATATGGCCCTAGTTGCACAAGACTTTACTGATGTGTATGCCTACCATAATCTAGAGGAGATAGAAATAGGTGATGGTAACACCATTCCAATATCTCATACCAGTAACACTAACGTAAGTGCATTGAATCAGCAATTTAAGCTTCTCAATACCTTATGTTCTTATGCTATAAAACATAACCTTCTATATGTTTCAAAATTTTTCTATGATAATCATATGACCAATGAATATTTCCATTTTTCTTATTTTGTGAAGGATTTGAGTATGGGGGCGCCTCCATTTCGTGGGCAGAATAAAGATGGGCCATATGAGTGGTCGTCAGGAAATGAACATCATTCCCCTCAATGTAATACTATTGTTCCTCTTCAACTGTGAAATAGGGTTTGGGCCATTCTAATCATCATGTTTTAAACATGATTTTACATTAGTTTTCTCCTCCAGTTTCACATTCTAGAACTGCTCCAATTTGTAATTCATATTATTATAATAAAATGCATAGGTTTCCTTTTTCTGAAAACACATTTCAAAGTCAATGACCATTACAAATTATTTATAGTTATTTATGGGGGCCTTCTCCTATTTTGTCAATTGATAACAAGAAATATTATGGCTTATTTGTTGACCAATTTTCAAAATACATGTGGTTGTTCACTATAAAATCGAAAAAGGAAGTTCTTGATTTCTTTAAAGCTTTATATCCCTTACTTGAGCATCGATTTCAATCCAAAATCTTGTCTCTCTATACTAATGATGGTGAGGAGTTTCAAGGTTTATCCTCATATCACCTAAGTCATGGTATTGAACACTTAGTGGCACTAGTTCAACGTAGACATACGCATGTTATTGAAATGGCCAAAACCTTGCTGCATCAAGCCTCCTTGCCCTAAACGTTTTTCAGTTTTGCTTGTCACCTAGCATCTACCTTATCAACTATCTAGCCACACCAAATTTACAAAATAAATGCTCCTATGAACGTTTTATTTCAAGAGGCTCCATAAATCAACCAGAAACTCCAATATTTGAAATGCTCCTTCATAATCCGATAGGACACTTAGGGATATCACCTACCGTCATCCACACTTGGGAACAAAACTTGAACCTCAAATCAACCTTAGAGAAGTGACTAAACCATTGTAGTTGACCAAATAGATCAACCATCCCTACCCATCATATTACAAACTTACGAGTCCTACACTCATCGAAAGCATGCTATACAAATAGCCAAACCACCTCAAGACCTCCAACACATCAAGCTAAGTTCAACCAAGACCCCAAAATAAGACTTCTATACAATAAGAACATAGGGAAACCCTTATAGACCCATTCTAGCAACTATAGACTCACACAACCATCCGGGACACACACATGAATCCTATTATCACAAAGGAATAACACAATAAGTCAAAGAAGGTCCTAATATCCGATGAAGTCAAGGTCTAAGCTAATCTCTAATAACCTTGGCCTTACTAGGGTCTACCTTAATACCATCACCCGACACCATACGACCTAGGAAGGAAACCTCTTACAACCCAAACTCCCATTACTCCTATTTAGCATCCATATTTCCTTCTTAAACTTTGTAGTACTACTCTCAAATGAATCACATGGACTTCTTCACTCAGGAAAAAGAACCATCATACCAAATCCACCATAAACCTAATAGGGCAAGGACTAAAGATCTTATTCATGAGACTTATAGGCATAGCCGGTACACTAGTCAAACTAAAAGACACTACCCAAAATTCAAAATATCGAAAAGGACTCTCAAGAACTCATTGATTATCAAAACATATCAATAGAAAATGCCTTCGGTTCAACACCCCTAACTCTCTCAAGATGATGAATGCAAATCTTAGGGGTCAATTGTACCTTAATACAATAAATGGACCCCCTTCGCTACCATTTGCACACCTCCCACTCAAAAATGGGTTCATAAAGAGTCAGATTGTAACTCTACAAGTTCTACTATCCATGAAGACACAACATGTATGCAACCATTCCATCCCAAGTATGACAACAAATCTACCACATCTACTCCAACAAGCCACAAGGAAAGACTTAATGCAATACTAACCCGGATCAACACCTATGAACCTTCTAGCGACAATATACTCAACAAAAAGGATATACACCAAAAGGTTCATATTGTCACGACCCAACCGAGGGGTCGTGAATAGGGCACCCAGACATACACTTATACTGAATCTCCATTTATGACAGCTAAGGGATTTCACAAAATTTTGACAGAGTTTCCTCTATTTTTCTAACCAACACCACCAGCAAACAGCGAACCCAACAGTACCAGACGTTGCCATAAGAACAGATATATATACACATATGCGGGCCGACAAGGTCACCACTGCGACAAAGCCACCCAACAAACATATCATACAAACGAGATCATACCAATGTAATTTCTCACACCCACATGTACCCACAGACCTCTATGTACAAAAACCAGATGACACGATGGGACAGGGCCCCTTCATACCCTCGAGTGTATATATATATAAATGCAAAATACAAAAGGAACGTGTACAAGCATATACCAAATGATCTGCTCCTGATGCTAGGGAGCACTTCAACGATAGACGGAGGTCCTAAGA
>JAOTQJ010084630.1:0-12375 GCA_025642045.1 Solanum sejunctum
TGACAAATTTCAAGTTAAGGAATTTTTGGTCATTTCCAATCCATTCAACCCCCAAAATGAGTTGTTTTGACCCTTCAAATTAACTTAACCGACCCAATTCCTATAAAACCTATTCCAATTTGACTCAAATTCATTCACTCTCATAATCCTCTCCAAAGTTCTCAAAATTTCTCTCTAAGGATTCTCCCCATTGAAGCTAGGTTTGAAGTTTTGGCTAAGTAATTTCAAAAATTTTCTTCTTCAAATTTAGGGATTCGATATAATAGTCTGCAAGGACTTATTATCGATTATGGTCTTATTCCTGATGTCACACAAGTTAAAATCCTTTTTAAAGGATGAAATAGTCATTGTTAAGGAATAGAACCTCAGAAAGATTAGGGTAGAACCCACAGGGAATACACAAATTCAAGATAATTTAATAATCGCAAGTCCAGTGGTTAATCAACTTACTTCCACAACGGGTGACAGGGTTCGCAATAATCAAAGGAAAATAAAATTACACTAACTAACATAAGAGAGAAGTTAATATGGAGAGAAACTAGGGTATTGTGTTTTCCATAATTTCCCAACTCAGTATCACCGCATAACCTAATTCTTTTCTAGTGTATAGCGTTCAGGATGATAAGTTATGTTCACCAAGCCCTTTGGTCAAAGGTGAGAGGTGTATTTCACTATACGACTTGGCCCATCTCCATAGTATGCATTACTGACCCTTACCTATTAGTCCCAGTACAACCTCCCCTTAGCCCAATTTTATTTATTAGATGAGAACACATTAATCGAATCATACTAGTTAATGTCTTTTCGTATTCATTACTTCCTTGGTCCAATCAGTAATACTAGGTAGGTTCTAATGTTGGTCACCACAAGAAAACATGCAAAATAAAGAGAGTTAATTAATACATGCATATATTACCTTCCAAGAATTATGAATTACCCGATTTTAATTTGTTAGTCCTTCATGGTTCTCAAAACCCTAGTTCTGAATTTAGCTACTCATGTTTTGAAGTAAACACTCTAATTACTGAGTTCTCTGCGTACTAGCCACAAACTTCTGAAAAATAACCTAAAAAACCTATGTATAATAAGTAAAATATCACTCCTAAACAAAATAGGAGAACTGGTCGACACTCCATATGAAAAGGGTTTACGAGCTATATTACATTCCATGGCCCGTAATCGAGGTCTCTTACTCAGCTATTGGAAATTTAGTATTCAGCTCTATAACACCTTTTTATGACTCGTAAAGTAGTTTATGACCCATAATCGTAAAGTAGTTTATGACCCATAAAGAGGGTTTCCTCTGGTAAAACTTCGGAAAGTCCCAATCTCTAATCCTCAGGGCTTGAACCATCTTCTATGACTCGTAAAACATTCTATGACTCATTTGTATGTTCGTAGAATCTACATTTGAAAATATCCCCTCATTGAAATTATTGACGAAATCACCCAATGACTTGTAGAATGATCTATGGCCGGTAAAAGGTCTCGTATAACAACACTTTTGTCGAAAATCAAGGCCAACCTCTAATCCTGCAAATATAAACAAAAAAACATATAAAACCAACTATCATCGTAGACAACACATAAAATTCCAAGTTTTAAGAATCAAAAGTGTTCTCTTATTCTTATTACTTTTTCAATTTGAAAATGAAAAAAAACAAAAAAAATGAAAAATCAAGTATTTTTGCAGCACATCAACACCCTCAACTTAAAATTGTTACTTGTCATCAAGCGACGGACCCATGGAAGTGTACTAAGGGATTTATTAGTCACAGTGGCTACAATATCCTCCTTTAACCACCTTAACTCGTTATGCTCCACATGGCATGACTTAACGCCCAAGGCTTCTTCATCAGTTTTCGAGAAGTTTAGTACTATCAAGATCAATGTCTAGGACCTAGACATAACACGACAAACGCAACCCAAAGAGGACCCAAACAAGCCTCCTAGCATATCATTTACACATCCTTGGTCACGAAAGCAATTAATCATCAACAAGAGAGTCAACAAAAGGGATCACGAGACTTAAGGAAGCCTTTAATAGCATATGACATAAAGAGTCAAATCTCAAACATAATTACATCACTTGTCCAACAACCTCTAGTGTAGATAGGGAGAGGGCCAAGACACTTCCCGGGATTACCCTTATATACCAAGAGTTCAATACAAAGAAATGACATAAGCAAGTAATAGCATAGCTAGTGTACGCAAACTTGAGGACTCACCAAAGCTTTATACTCAAGATATCATAACAAGCAACGAGGAGGAAGACTGTGAGGTGCTCCAGTTCCTATATGGTAATATTATGTAGGCATAGAAATATTTGTTAGTACATTTGAATGTACTAAGTATGTAGGATGCTATGTAACAAGAGATAGGAGACATAATCAAAATGCATATACATAAGCAGTAGATAGTATATTAGCAACATGGCATGCATGATCAATGCTTGAAGTTAAATATGCTTAGATGTAACATAATACATGTGTAGGAAGAGACCATCATCATAGGCCAAGAAACTAATACTTGAAATCCAAGGCATATCACTCCCTTGGAAGGTGATTGAGGTATCTACCCCTCAAATGGTAGTATGGGCTTACCACCCCCCGACAAAGTGGTCAAGGTATATACCCCTCAACATGGTAGTATGAGCCTAGCACCCCCTGATAAGGTGATAAAGGTATATACCCCACAACATGATAGTATGGTCCTAGCACTCCCCATCAAGCTTGTCAAGGTATATACCCCTCAACATGGTAAATATGGGCCTAGCACCCTCCGACAAAGTGAATTAGGCATAGCAACCCCTCAACAAGGTGTAAATAACATGCGACACTATAGATACTTTTCAAGAAATCAACAAATATATATATATATATTTCCTTTCATCATCATAAAGCGACTTAACACATAAGCCATCCAATAAACCTTCAATAACTTAAGAGGCCTTAACCAAAAATTTTATCAAACACTTGGTGGGTGTGTAATGCTAGTTCAAAGTCACGCAATTCAAGAGTAAAATCAGGTAAGAAAAGTAAATGTAAATCAACCCACCAAGAATTGGTAACACCTTCATGCAGGATACATTGAAGCCCTTGTCAAATCTCATAATATATTATAGATTGATAGCTCAAAACATGCTAAAAGAGTCCACATTTGCAAACCACCCAATATAGCTTAATCAATTTCATAGTAAGAGATACTCATCGATAATTCAACTTGAAAACAAGCAATTTAAATAAAAAGGAATGTTGGGCACCATGGGTGAAAGGACCCAATGATTAAAACCCACATATCTCAGCTTCGAGGATTTATTTAAAGAAGATTTGAATGAGAACTTGAAGCTTGAATGAATTTCATGATATCAAATTGAGTTTGGGACACTTGAATTTGGGTGAAATATTTGTCTAAGTGTTAAAGAGGATTTTTGGGAATGTGTTGGAATGATATAGGGTTGAAAAATGAAACAGCATATGGAATGAGTAGGAAGGCTTAGGCCTCAAAGCTTTGGAATGAAACAGCAAAACTAGCACAAAATTAACACTGGTCCGCACCCTGGCCACATCGTGCTAGGGGCGCGGATCGATTCTATTTTTCATCAACTTTGGAAAATCAAATTTTGATACAGTTGCTTTAAAATTGGGGTTATTCCCTTAGCCCACTCAATTTGGTGCCCTCACCATGAATATGAATTTAGATTTTCAATATCACACAAATTTTAGGATATATGAAAATTATAAATTTGGGCATTTTCGAGGCACATTTTTGGGCGTTCCAATATGTCCCCCTTGGGAACATTCATCCTCGAATATCAGAAAAACCTACAAGAGAGAAGTAATTAAGATAATTTCATCCCAACATATGAATGCAACAAATGTAATAAAACACCAGTTCAAAAATCCCAACATAAGTATCAAAATCAACATGAATCTAAATGCCTGAAAATGAAATATCGTCTAAAACTTAAGACTTGAAATCACATAAGTGACTTGATTTAGTACCTTAGGCTTGAGTAGAATTGAAGATATAGGGATATTGCTTTTGCATGTCCGCCTTAACTTCCCATGTAGCACTCTCAACTTGTTGGTTTCTCTAAAGGACCTTGATAGAAGCAACATCTTTGTTCCTCAACCTCTTTACTTGCCTATCAAAAATTTCTACCATAACCTCTTCATAAGTCAAATTATGTTTAACAACACCCAAAACATCAAGAGTCACAATAGTACTTGGGTCACCCACACACTTCCTCAACATAGACACATGGAAGATCAGATGAACCATATTCATGTCATTGGCCAAATACTCTATAAGGACCTAAAAATCTTGGACTTAATTTACCCTTTTTTACCAAAACGAACCACACACTTTATGGGCGAGACCATTAAATAGACCTGATCACTAACCTTAAATTGAAGATCTCTTCTGCTCACACTAGCATAGGTCTTTTGTCAAATTTAGGTTGTTTTCAACCTTTCCCTTACCTCACGTTCTTCATTTTACTCCATAACTACATTTGGACTCCACAAAGCCATCTTCTCCACCTTGTACCATCCAATCGGGGATCTGCAATGTCTACCATAGAGAGCCTAAAATGGAGGTATTCCAATGCTTGAATGGTAACTATTATTGTCAGCAAACTCAATGAGTCAAAGATGTTCATCCAAACTACCCTTAAACTCTAAAACACAAGCTTGAAGCATATCCTCAAGAGTTTAGATAGTTCTTTTGGCTTGGCCATCCGTTTGAGGGTGAAAGGCTATACTAAGGTTTACCTCAGTACCAAGACCTCTTTCGAAGGACCTCCAACAATGAGAAGTGAATTGAGCACCATGATCCAAAAAAATAGACAAAGGCCACCTATAGAATTTAATCAACTCATGAATGTACAATTTGGCATACTCTTTGGCACCATAATTAATTTTAACTGGTAGCAAATGAGCCAACTTTGTCATTCCATCGATCACAATCCAAATAGAACCAAAATGGTCTCTAGTCTTAGGCAACCCAACCACAAAATCCATGTTGATTTCCTCCCACTTCCAAGTAATAATCTCTATATCTTGGGCTAGGCCACCTGGCCTTTTATGCGTGGCTTTCACTTATTGGCAATTTGGACAACCGAGTACAAAGTTAGTAATTTCTCTCTTCATACCACCCCGCCAAAACACTTCCCTCAAATCTCTATACATCTTTGTGGAATAGTGGTGGATAGAATAGGAAGAATTATGAGCCTCATCTAAAATCTTCTCTCTCAAATCATCAATATTTGGTACACATAACCTACCTTAGTACCTAAGAGAACCATCTCCCCTGTGGGAGAAAACCTCCACTTTGCCATATCTCACTAAGGCCTTTAACCCTAAAAAGGTGGGGTCAAGATCTTGATTTTCATTCAGCTTCTCAATAAATGAAAATTTAGAACCATCAACAACCACTATCCCATCATGGTCAACCTCCTCCAACCTAACTCCTCACCTAGCCAACTGATGGACCTCTCTAGCCATTTCTTTGCCACCATTATCGACATGAGCTAGGCTACCCATAGACACCCTACTCAAAGCATTGACCACAATATTAGCCTTACCGAGGTGATAACACACACTCATATCATAGTCTATATGAAGAATCTAGATGATTGTTATCAGCATAATATCCCAATGAGGAGTTTGGTTGCATCCCATAGGGAACAATATCACTATTTGAGTACAGATGTATTATGTTGAACTAGGCAATTAGAGTGTTAATATATGGGGTTGCGAGTAGATTAAAACTAGCATTCAACTTCAAGCACTTATGAGATTAGATTTGAAATAACCAATAGAGAGAAATGTCAGGGATGTGCGTATATGGGACAAAAGCTAATTAATGAGGTCGAAATACTTAAATATTTGAGTTAACAATATGTGAATAAGCCATAATGTCTAGTAACAAATACTTCTATTATAATAGCAAAGGTGTTTCATATGAACTTGTTACAGATTCACATACGAATCACGTAAGGACATGTTTGGCATGCAAAATTATCAGCAAACCCTATACTACTTTAGCTATTGTACCTAATTTGGTGTCATTCAAAAAAAAATCCAAAAGATTTTTGGCAATCACACTTCTTACCCTATAGTGACCCTCCAGGTCATTTCTAACGTTTTGTAGTTATTGTGTTGATTTGAGCATCTGTATAGTGTATTATATCACCCAAGTTACACCTCATTTTTAGAGGATAAAATGGTCACTGTTAAGAAAAAAAACCTAACCAACGTTAGGGTCGAAGCCACAGGGAATACGTAGACTCAAGATAAATCGGAGTAGTTAACCGACTCAATTTCCAAAAAAGAGGGGGTGTTTGCAATAATCAATGAGAAAAAATAAACTATCAAACTCTCACAAGAAAAAAATCAATAATAGAGACCAACTAAGAAATTGTATTCCCCATGATTCCCAAACTTAGAATCCCCAGATGACCCAATTGTTGTCTAGTGTAAAACATGCAGGATGGTAATTTAAGTTTACCAAGTCCTTTGGTGAAAGGTGAGAGGCGAATTTCACTATTTGACTTGGTCCATCTCCATAGTATGCACTACTAACCATTATTTATAAATCCCAGTACAATCTCCCCTTAGCCCAGTTTTGTTGATTAGACGAGAACACATAATTTGAATCTGTTAATTTTTTTTCCTATTCATTACTACCAAATCATTTCAATGCACATTTAGGCTCAAATGCCAAATCGTAATTCATAATTCATAATACTCATGCATAGGAATAACACAGTCATACATACATAATGTGAAAGCACCCATAATGCTAAAAGAGCTAAAATCATAGAAATATATGCGATTAAATTTTTGTCGTAACAATACTTTATGAAAATCATATACATGAACATAATTGGGCTTAACCCACCTCATAGTTTTCATAAAATCTCATGAACATGAATGCATATGCTAAGAATGGTGTGAGAATGACATAGGTCATTAAGATTCAATCTAAAATCAATAGCATAACAAAAAATTGAAGTAAATTCATAATTAAATCCATATTTAAAATCATGTATAAACCATCCATACTCAAACAGCTTTTAAATGCAATATGCATAATCATAGATTCATAAAAATGATAAAATTAAATATTTCAAAGCTTAGATCATCTTAAAACTAATAGATAAACATTACCCAAACATTAATAGAATTTTAGTAGTTATAATATTCAAAACCCCAAATTATAGTAAACAAAATTGTAGATTTCTTAAAAAGTATTTTGGGTCTCCCTGATTGAAAGGAAATCAAGGATCAACCCACATACCTTCACAATATGAAGAGCACCCAAGAGAAAAATTAATGAAGAA
The DNA here is from genome assembly GCA_025642045.1 of Solanum sejunctum. Taxonomy (NCBI): domain Eukaryota; kingdom Viridiplantae; phylum Streptophyta; class Magnoliopsida; order Solanales; family Solanaceae; genus Solanum; species Solanum sejunctum. The sequence continues at coordinate 7,349 of JAOTQJ010084630.1, forward strand.
CTGAATGTGTCTTGATTCTCAAGTTGAAAATCTTCAAGAACCCTTGAGAGAATTTGACAGTCTTTTGAATGAGAGAGAGTGTGTGAATAATTTGAATAGGGTTTTTAGGTATTTAAATGGTCATTATATAGCATAGGAGATGCCAAAAGACCAATAGAAATAACTAACTTTATGCAAACTTTATTAATGGGATGAAATTTTAAGATCTCATACATACCTTTGCACAGACGAGTTCTATGAAAATGGACATAACCTTTTCATACAAACTCTAAATAAGGTGAAACCAAGTGCGTTGGAAAACTAATTCAAAGAGCTTTAATTTAATAGGTCATGGGAAACCTTGTTTGTTTTGTGTTAAGAGATATTTCTATTTAAAGTTGACCCTCCTATCGATACTTGTGAAAACTCTTAGCCAATGAAATTCCTTTAAAGTTGACTTAACATAGAAGACCCATGATGGCCTTAAACAACATAAATAAGCTTGAATTGAAGGCTATAAAGTGAACTTATTTTGAGCTTCGAGGTTCCATAAGATGTCACGTTGGCCCAAAACTTTCCGAAATAAAATCTCAAGTGCAACTAAACCTATACAAAAATCTGGGTCCTTACAAAAAGCTTCTGACTCACAGTACACCTTTTCTTGACCAAGTGCTTCATATACTTCGCATAGCCTATATTTTCTCTAAATCCTCGATGAGAGGGATGTTGATAGATAACTACTTATGTCTGGAGAGAAATTTCTTGAACTCGCCTTTCTCATCCCTCTTTTTGAGTCTCTAAGGTAAAGAAAGAGGAGGCTAAGGACTGGCTTAAACTTCTATGGCATTTTAGCTGCTTCAGTCACCCTATCCTTGCCATGATCATCTCTTTCATCTGCATCCTTTGCTGTAACCATCCCCTTGTGAACATTCTTTACATCAACTAGCATAAGAGGGTAAATTGTGCTCTTTCCAACTAGATTGGTGACCACCATTGACTCCCCTTAATTTTTCAGATTTTGCATTATATTACTAGGCAGTGTTCCTCACTGATGCTGATTCAACTGAGTTGACAGTTGATCAAACTGTCACCCTATATGTTTGATATCCATAGAATGAGACTTTATCTTTTTAGTATTACTAGATATCGCTATTTTCATGCCTTGTAGGTTCTCATATGTGCCTTAGCCTTCTTCAATTGGCAATCAAGCATCCCCTTGATTCTAGAATTACATGTAGCAGCATCCAGTTGTGTAGTTGCACATAATAACTATTTTTGAATTTTATGGAATATTTTGAAGCCTTCTCTGTGACCCTAATATGCATCTAGACCCCTATTCCTATCATAATAACCTTCATGGTCGTGCTTGCAAGCTTCATATCTTCCATAGTTACGACCTTAGTTTCATTGAAATTGGCGCCACTAGTCATTATTGGACTCTTAGGCATTAGTCTGAAACCCCCCCATCTAATTATTCACAAAACAAGTGTCTTCATCATATTCTAGCTCCTCGTAAATGAGTGCACACGGAAGTGGTGAACCACTGCATTTACTCTTTCTTGTTTCTACTTTATTACTACATCCATGCTTCTGCGAAGCTGAGCAAGCTGCTACATAATTTCTTCATTAATTTTGGCTTGCTCTGACTCCACACTGACCATATATGAACTCTTTATGGATGCTCTATCCCAGTGCCCCTATGCAAGATTTGCCTTGAGCACTTACTCCATATGCTGCATAATCCTTGCAAATGGTTGTTCTAGAATCATGCCTTTCATGATACTATCAGCACAAGCTTGACTATTCTCATCAAATGCATGGTAGAAGAACTGTACTAAAGCATTATCAACTATTTTGTTGTCAGGGACAATCCTTATACATTTTGTAAACCGCTTCTAAGTGGTGCTTATCGAATCACCAGGAAGTTGCTCGAAGTTGTTGATTTGGTGATTTAACTTGAGCTTCTCTGATCTAGCCAAGTACCTCTCCTAACAAGCTTTCTACAAGTTTGCCCAGCTAGTGATTAACCTCTATGGGGAATCAGATAACCACAATGCAACATTGCTCATACGAGACAATGGGAAGACACGAAATCCCACAACATCCATAGACAGATTTTGTGTCCCCATTACACTCTTACAAATAAATACCATATTGTGCAAATGACTATGTGGATCCTCCGATGGACGGTTCTACAGCTTCTAAAGTGACCAATTAGAGACTATGAACTTTGTGTCTACTGGTAATGGTGGCAATACAATAGCTCCAGTCACATCCATAGACATTGGGTTCAACCTATAATGATTGACTAGTGCGCATTGGCATTTGACTCCTGACGTTGTGGAATGTTCTCTAAAGGAGGTGGATTCTGATTTCGATCCTTGTCATTATTATTGTAATTCAGGATTGCATTAGCCGCTTTGTTTGCATTATCTTGGGTCATTCTTCTTGTAGTTTAATGGATCTTAAGATCAAATGGATTTAAGGGATTGCCTTGACTCTCAGTGTTGGGCATACACTACTCGTACCCCTTGCAAAGAACAAAAACCAAACCAAAATTAAAATAAAGGGAATGATGCCAAAAAATTAACATTGCCTAACTTACACCTCCTTTTTAGAGGATAAAGCGGTTGCTGTCAAGAAATATAACCTTACCAAGGTTAGGTAAGAAATATTTTTCCAATATGAAATACAGCTTCATTTTTGAGTTATTTCTCTATCTTCTGGGATTTGTTTTGGCTCAACTTTTGGCTATGGACTTGGGGTGATATAGGGATCATTCTTCGAGGTTTGGTTCCACATTTTAGGCATTGGACCTATTTTCCCATCTTAGGTCTAATTAATATCAGTTAACTCATTTTTCAAGACATTATAGCCAGTGTGAACGTGTTAACCTTATGAACTATATTATTGACAGCTGAGCAACATGTAGAAACAATTTAGATGGGAAAAAGCTTGGTCAGACTGACTCAAGACACAAGGAATCATTGTCCATGTAGGCTAGGCTTTGTTTTAACCTTAGACTGAGTTGAAATGCATGTATATTGTGCTGTAATATGTAGAAATATACTATTTATGGATTTATTGTAGAGTATATATTGTATATGGTTGGATATGATCTGTGTGTTGTATATATATGATATTGTGGGAAAATAGTTGTTGTATTGTGGGCTATGTTGGATGTAGTTACTATACTAGCTGAGCTCTTACATTGTTTGGCTATGAGAAGGACCTGAAAGGGGCTTGATGGGCTGAGAACACATGACAGGTGTGTACACTAAGATTGACTCTTGTTTGTATGCATGTGTGGCCTGAGATTACTTTCGTATACTCGCTTATGAGGCTGGAAAGTGATTACATGCTACCTTGTGCAATGATTTCAGCATCTATATTTATTCTAAGTACGTATGGTATCTAGATTATGGTAGATTTGCCTAATTAAATAGGATCTTATGCAGCCCTATGACTTATATGATTATGTATAACACTGTTATATCTTATGTACTTGTCCTACTAGTTAGTGATCGGTGAAACACACCATGATCTAGGAACAGTTATAGTTGTATTCCTAAGGTAGCTTTATGTCCTGTGATACGAGAAGTATTTCTACCTAGTATTGCTAGGTAAGAGATGGGGTGTGATCTTTGTAGCGAGGTGCAAGCTATATATCCTATGGGATTCCCAAAGCTATTCATAATGAGACACTGGCTATATGGGTTAGTCCATGGAAGTGGCAGCCAATTTAGGGAAGTGCACTTTATCAGTAGGCCAGCATATGGTTTCTGTAGGTGGGACCCCTTGTAATAGCTCTGTTTTGATACAATTTTAGGTAGGTAGTACCCTTCTGATCATCTAGCCTCTTGGACCTTAGCTTAGGTTATATCGACGCATCCCTATGAGTTGTTTTATACAGAGAAGGGGCCAAGCAAGGACTAAATATGGGCTAATGCCATGGGACATACATGTGTCCTAACTTGGCTCCTTTTCTTCTTTTTATATATGAGTATGTATAGTCTGATGCTACTGAGATATGTTGGTTGTGAGAATGGTTTTGATTATATGCCTGATTCTAGTGTAGACATGACTTTTCTGGATTGGATTGTGTAGGATACCTACGTTATAATTGTAGTCACCTATGATGATTCTAGGGACATATAGTTAAAGGGATTATGGTACACTGGGCCTTAGTTGAGATAACTCTATAGTTATCTATGACATATACACTCTGATGCAGTGCTAGTAGTTGTCGTTCACTGGTTCACCTTATCTGATGCAGGGGTATCTGTTGTTATTCTGAGGGTTAGTGATGGTTATGATTTTGTGGGTTTGATTGAGATTGTGAGATACCTATGTTTTGAGGTCATCACCTATGTTCAATCTAGCATAATATGACTTTGGAGTTCTATATTTGGATAGACTAGTTTAGTGAGTAACTGTTGAGTCTCTCAACCCTATTACTCAAAGGCAGAAGAGGCGGTCGTCATTATCACATTACCCAACTTTAGAGGCCGGGGTCGAATCCCATAGGGAAAAATGTGTTGGTGAATGAGAGGATCAAGGACCTATGGCTACTAGATTTTGACCCTATAAGCAAGCACCAGGCAAGAATTCAAACTAAATTAGGAAGAAACTAAACTAAAAAGTACTCTTAAATACAACTTGGTAAGGATTAATCAAACAACAGAGCAAGGATATGCAATATGAGAATTAATCAAAACTCAATTGATCCATCACACGTAGCATCAAATTAACCCTATAGGTAGGCTAGGTTGCTTGTAATCACCTTGGCTATGGAAAGAATGTTTTGCAAGAGCCAACTATGGCCTCTCATGCGAGATGCTCAATAACACGCCTGACCTGAACACCAAAAAGCAAAGCACCTAAGACCTTAGTCGGTAAGTTCTTTTTTGTCACGACCCAACCCAGGGGCCGTGAATGGTGCCGATAGGACACCGAGATAACCACTTATATTGAATCTTTACTTACGACAGCTAAGGAATTTCTCAAAAATTTTGACAGAGTTTCCTCTGTTTTAGTGACAAACCCAC
>JAOTQJ010084641.1:0-12375 GCA_025642045.1 Solanum sejunctum
CTTAAAAGTGCACAAAGGATTTTAACATGATGAAAGTCCAGACCTAAACACTAGCCTTAAAACTGGGCAAAGGATTTCAAGTTGATTGTGCAGTCACACTACACACTAGTCCACTGCCTGGACAGCAGTGTAATTAGCTTGTCATGCGGTTGATTTCTAGGTTATTAGTAGATCTTTTTTTCATATTTCTAAGTCCAATGATGTTAATTTTGACTTCTGTAGAGGTTTGAAAACACTAAATCAATGAACAAATTAATGGATTCACAACTTAAATTTATCCTCATGGTAATCCATCGATGGTTCTTGGAATTTCTTATTTATGGTTCTAGTTTGGTATACTGATGGAGGTAGTTAGTATCTTAGGATGATCATCGTCTTGATTATCCAAATTTTCTTTTGTAGTATCTCTATTCTTTTTCTTGTTTCTATTTCTGTCTTAAAAGCCAATTGTCATTAAATATTGATAATGGTTAAAATCTCTTCAGTTACTGCCTTAACAAAGCCACATTCCATGAATTTATCAATTGGGTGTGTGACGATTGTGAGATGAATGAACACAATAGCTCAAGTGCTGCTACCGTCCCACCTATAACTGATGTGGTAGAGCATAGGGATGTTGTACGACCTGTTCATAATCCTATTTGGAGGTGAGTTGATATCTCACAGCACTTCGGTGATGATTTATCAAATGTTTCTAGTGACTGAAATAACTGTTTTCTGTCAGGGGCCACTTTAACATAATGAACAAAAGGTAACGCTTGATGTAGTTGCTGCTCACCTCCCCGTCAAAGCAAGCCAAAGTGTTTCTAAAAAAGCAGAGCTACTTTTACCTAATCTTTACTTTGAAATGCTTCACAAATTATTGTTATGGCTTCAGACTTCCAACACACCAGAGGCTAGCACTGATGACATTGAATTGTACTTCTTCACCTCGGAGGCAAGCAATTACTTTATATTTCCACCATTTTATGCTTATTGTACTTTTTATCAAATTCATTTTGTTGTCATTTTAATTTTCTCTATACGTAGGTTTTTACTTGATATTAGATAAATATGAAGCGCAAAACTTAGTTTTCATTAGATCTACTTGATATTCGATAAATATGAAGCGTACAACTTAGTTTTCATTAGATCTTAGTTTGAGGAAACTGGTTGCAGGATACAACCAGAAATGCTACTTATGGGGCATTTTAGAGAGAGACAGGATTCTCGTAGCCATCCACTGGTATCAAACAGGATTCAATCTGAGACGGGACGTCAAACGACTAAGAATCAGTTGGCTGGCAGAGATGAGATAAACTTGGTGCACGATAGAACTCCAGCTGAGGAGGAGACATAAGTTTTGCGACCAAGCAACAGTATCCAATAAGAAATGTTAGGTTGGCTGACTATGATTGTTCTAAGGATGAAAATAATGAGTGAAAAGGACAGGGGAATTAATATCAGATTCTTTCTCTATATTTGACTGAAACTAAACTTTGTGATAGACAAGAGTTTCGCATTATTATTCACAAGGTTTCAGATCTTAATATTGCTGGCTCTTAGGAATTTCTTGATTGTCAACAAATATAAATGCAGTTATTTTCTTCAATGATGTTATGTGAAATGTTATCATGTGTCACATATCATCTGTTTAGCTATACAAGGTAAGTACATTCACAGTTCAGAATATGATATATTTGCCTCTGGTTAATCAGTTCAGAAATCTCTCATTAAAAAACTGCACTCACCATTAATACATATACCTTCATCATTCAACAAATGATGCATACTTAACCCATTTGTTTAGATTGAATTAGAAATAATAATCCTAAAAACTAGTTTTAAAATTTTTGAAATATCACATGAATTTAAAACATTACCTCCCATTATTCCTTTACCCCTCCAAACCTGACCTAACTTAAAAAAATAACTCAATTTCTCTTCAATAAAAAGAATAAGATAGTGACCAACTAGGTCTTTCAAATCACGAGATTTATTATCATGAATTGATCCACAAATTTATATTTTATGAAAAATAAACCACCATGTAATATCTCAACCATTTGTTTTATATGTAACAATAGTTGATATTATTACTCTTATCGTAATACCTGTAGAACCCATTAGGGATTAATATTTAAATGACTAACAAGAAAGATGCCACGAACCTTGGTCGTAGAACCCATTAGGGATTAGAATTATTTTGGAGAAAAATGAGAGAAGCACGATTGGGTTTTATGATCCATAGAAACTTTGACGAGCCGTAGAAAGTAGCTTGTGGAAGTGAGACCTGAGTGATCCAAAAAAGAGAGTTGCAGGATCTATTCTACGGACCAATAGGATAGTTTATAGATAGAATTATGACTTAAAATGTTCATCGTAGACCTAAATTTCAGAGATTTAATTTTGATCTAGTTGTCGCAAGGCCAATTATACCGCCTTGTAATCGTTCCTGACTTGTAAAGTATAATCCATAAAAATAATAATCACATAATTCGGCAGCCCAGTACTTCGGCTAAGTTAAATCCCCTAACAAGCCATTTCTAAGGATCTTCTAGGCACAACACAAAAGATTTCCTAGACTAAGACTTCCAGTCACAATCTTATAATCTCCGATAATTTCAATTCAATATCCCATTTCACTAAAATTCCACTATTTCACTAGCTTACATCCTATTCATATGAGACTATGCAAATTATATAAAATCAATCCAAGCCAAGTCTAGAAAGGGAAGTCATAGCCTATCTCAAAGCCAAAAATACAATAACCAGCTGGTTTGAAGCCATAGCATTTCCTTTTCAAGGCTTTGATCTTGATTTGTGATCATCGTGTATGGGTTATAGACTCTTCTATGACTCATCCTAACAATTTGTACAACAAAATTCAGAAGAAATTATATTTTTTGGGAGGATCAAGCCACAAGGCAAGGACTGTGGATCATAATCCTGAGTACGAGTTGTAAAATATGCTTGTAGTTCAACTCAATACTTAGAAGATTTTTTTAGGATTTCAATACTGGGGTTCTACAAAACTCTTTTTTTTGCAGCTCGTGAAAAGATTTATGGGTCGTGGACCCAACTCGTAAACTCAACTCCAAAACGCAGACTTTTACTAAGTGTCAGGGTAACCATGAGGCTAATCTACAGACTATAGAACCATGTGCGATCCGTAGGAAATCCTTTTGTGGTCAGTGATAGTGACACTATTCAACTTTATAGAACTTTAAGATCGTACAAGGTAGGATAATTTAAGGGATGTTACAATTTTATACTTGAAATTGATACAAAAATTGAGAATTCTTTGAGCTTTATGGATGAAAGGATTCCATGAACGCATATCCATATAACTTGAGAGAAATCCTTGAAGCAAACTTAAGAATTAATAGAGGAATTGGGAAGAATGCTAGGTTGACCTTCCTTTAGCTTGAGTGAACTTGGAGAAGAAGAATGTTTGAGAGAATTATGAGTTCAAATAAATAAAAGTGGGATTTGGGGTGTATTGGGTAGTATAAAAGTGGTTACGGATAATTATAGGACCAAAACAACATAGTTTAAGAATTAGGTGCATAGGAAATATCCAAAATATCTTTCATTAAACTTTGTCAGAGTGAACCAAGAACAGAGATCTACGGATCATAGATCCTTGTATGAGCGGTAGAACTGGCCTTGTGAGAACTAGGTCGAAATTAAATCTCTAAAATTGAGGTCTACGACGAACATTTTATGAGACATAATTCTATCTATAGACCATCCTATTGGTCCGTAGAATAGATCCTGCAACTCTCTTTTTTGGATCACTCAGGTCTCACTTCCACAAGCTACTTTCTACGGCTCGTTAAAGTTTCTACGGATCGTAAAACCCAATTGTGCTTCTCTCATTTTTCTCCAAATAATTCTAAGCCTTAATGTGTTCTATGACTAGGGTTCGTGGGGTCTTGCTTGTTCGTCATTTAGATATTAAGCCCTAATGGGTTCTACGAGGTATTATGATAAGAGTAATAATATCAACTATTGTTACATACAAAATAAATGGTTGAGATATTACATGGTGGTTTATTTTTCATAAATTCATGATAATGAATCTCGTGATTTGAAAGACATAGTTCGTCACTATCTTCTTCTTTTTATTGAAGAGGAACTGAGTTATTTTTTTAAGTTAGGTCAGGTTTGGAGGGGTAAAGGAATAATGGGAGGTAATGTTTTAAATTCATGTGATATTTTATAAATTTTAAAACTAGTTTTAAGATTATTATTTCTAATACAATCTAAACAAACGGGTTAAGTATGCATCATTTGTGAAATGATGAAGGTATATGTATTAATGGTGAGTGCAGTTTTTAATAAGAGATTTCTGAACTGATTAACCAGAGGCAAATATATCACTTTCTTAACTGTGAATGTACTTACCCTATATAGCTAAACAGATGCCATGTGACACATAATAATATTTCACATAACATCATTGAAGAAAAAAACTGTGTTTATATTTGTTGACAATCAAGAAATTCCCAAGAGCCAACAATATTAAGATCTGAAACCTTGTGAATAATAATGTGAAACTCTTGTCTATCACTAAGTTTAGTTTCAGTCAAATGTAGAGAAAGAATCTGATATTAATTCCCCTGTCCTTTTCACTCACTACTTTCATCCTTAGTACAATCATAGTCAGTCAACCTAACATTTCTTATTGGGGTCCTGTTTCTTTGTCGCAGAACTTGTGTCTCCTCCTTAGCTGCAATTCTATCATACACCATGTTTAACTCATCTCTGCCAGCCAACTGATTCTTAGTTGTTTGACGTGCCATCCCAGATTGAATCCTATTTGATACCAGTAGACGGCTACGAGAACCCTGTTCTGAAACTGCCCCATAAGTAGCATTTCTGGTTGTATCCTACAACCAGTTTCCTCAAACTAAGATCTAATGAAAACTAAGTTGCACACTTCATATTTATCTAATATCAAGTAGATCTAATGAAAACTAAGTTGTACGCTTCATCTTTATCTAATATCAAGTAGATCTAATGAAAACTAAGTTCTACGCTTCATATTTATCTAATATCAAGTAAAAACTTACGTATGGAGAAAATTAAAATGACAACAAAGTGAATTTAATAAAAAGTACTATAAGAGAAAATGGTGGAAATATAAAGTAATTGCCTTGCCTCCAAGGGGAAGAAGTACAATTCAATGTCATCAACGCTAGCCTCTGGTGTGTTGGAAGTCTGAGACCATAACTCCAATTTGGGAAGCATTTCAAAGTCAAGATTAGGTAAAAGTAGCTCTTCTTTTTCAGAAACACTCTGGCTTGCTTTGACGGGGAGGTGAGTATCAACTCCATCAAGCATTACCTTTTGTTCATTATGTTAAAGCGACACCTAACAGAAAACAGTCATTTTAGTCACTACAAACATTTGGTAAATCATCACCGAAGTGCTTTGAGATATCAACTCACCTCCAAATAGGATCATGAACTGGTCATACAACATCCCTATGCTCTGCTTATAGGTGGGATGGTAGTAGAACTTGAGTTACTGTATTCATCACCTCACAATCGTCACACACCCAATTGACAAATTCATTGAACGTGACTTTGTTAAGGCGGTAGCTGAAGAGATTTAAACCATTATCAATATTTAATGACAATTGGCTTTTAAGACAGAAATAGAAACAAGAAAAAGAATAGAGATACTACAAAAGAAAATTTGGATAATCAAGATGATGATCATCCTAAGATACTAACTACCTCCATCAGTATACCAAACTAGAACCATAAACAAGAAATTCCAAGAACCATCGATGGATTACCATGAGGATAAACTCAAGTTGTGAATCCATTAAGTTGTTCATTGATTTAGTGTTTTCCAAACCTCCACAAAAGTCAAAATTAACATAATTGGACTTAGAAATATGAAAAAAAGATCTACTAATAACCTAGAAATCAACCGCATGACAAGCTAATTACACTGCTATCCAGGAAGTGGACTAGTTGTAGTGTGACTGCACAATCAACGTGAAATCCTTTGCCCAGTTTTAAGGCTAGTGTTTAGGTCTGGACTTTCATCATGTTAAAATCCTTTGTGCACCTTTAAGACTCTTTAAGGGATCTTTAAATACACTCTCAATGCACCATTTGACCAATGCTTGTAATTCTTGGAATTCCTTGGCTCTCACTCAGTCATTGTATGTCCAGGCTCTTCGTTGGACTCGCTCTTGTGTTCCTTATTCTCGAGTTTGCTTTATCCCCTCCATATTGAAGAGGTTTTGTTCTTCTGATGCTCCATAATTTTACCCTCATATATAACTATGTTTCAAGCCTCATTCTTATATGTGGGAAGTATATTAGAATCATAAGAGACCTCTACTTAGACGAGTTCAAGACTATCCTATAAATTGTGTTTTGAGTGTTGGATTATACAAGGGTCAAATTTATTTGACAATAAATCTTAGCACACAAAGAACTAGAGGTATCATAATATACCAAATGAAATACCTTTGAGTCAGCTTTACAACGCAACTCGTTTCACCTCATTTAGAGTTCGAAGTCAAATGTTATGGCCCTTTTACTGGAGACTGCCAGTGCAGAGTTGCACTACGAGACCTCTCTTATGGGTCGTAAATCATGGTACGAGTCATAGTTTGGGCTCGTAGCAATTTCTAGAATCTCTAAAATTGGGCCAAAGGGTTATGAGAGGGGTCCTATGGGGCCGTAGTACTATTTAAGGGTCGTAATGGGCTTTTGATAGCTTTTTAGAAGGATTATTTTGGTCCTTTACCCACCCAATTCTCTTTAACCCTTAGCCATTTTTGGGGCAACATATAAGTCCTAAGGCAGACCCTTAGGCATATTTCTTCCATTTTTTACCTAGGGTTTTCTTGAGCAAGAAGAGGAGAAAGGAGAAGTAGTAAGGTTCTTGATTTCACCACAAGAATCCATTGAGGTTTGATTGTTTCTTCAATTTTCAGGTATATAAGGCTTATAAAAGTGTGGATTCCTTTCTTCACACGCACTTTCCATTATCTTGAGTCAATATTTGAGGAGAGTTGAGATTTTTGAGAAATTCCTTCTATTTTAATACTATATCTTTGTATCATCATAAGGTTCTATTTTACCTTTACATTACATGAGATAATTCCTATGTTTTCATGAGCATGAATGTGAGATGTATACCTGTATTTTCACTCATGATGGTATGAACCCTAATTTACATGTTTCCATGGAATTTTACGCATAATTTGAGCATATTGAGTTGGATAAGTTGAACTTATTAAATTGAGTGGATTGATGCACATTGAATTGAGTAACTTGAGTATACATGAGCATGAGGAGTATATTACATTGAGTTGCATACATTATGCTATATAATGTCTTGATTGTATTGCATGACGAGTTGATTAAATGAGTCTAAATAATTGTTGAGTCTAAGCCTATTTAATCATTTGTGTTGATTGATTGAATTATTGAGTTGAGTTATGAGTTGATGATGAGATAATGATGAGATGGTGATGAGTTGAGTAATGATGATGATTAGTCGATGATGAGTTAATTGAGGAGTTGAGCATATTTTAGTCTTGGGCGAAGTATCGAGCATCGAGTGGGGAGTGAGAATACTTCTACTTTAACCCACAGAATTATGTTGCCAGCATAGGATAGTCCTTACAGCTAGTCTGGCAGCTTTTGTCCCGCAAGTGGACACTTATTATGGGTCTAAGAGAGAGTTGATAGCCCTTTTCTGTGGCAAGTTAAGGGTGGGTATGGCAATGATGCTGATTTATTGTGAATCACCTAACTTAAGGTGGTGGGATGCGGATGTCGGTTAAGAGAAACTCCCAAGCAACATTGATTGAGCATGAGATTTTAAAATGAGCATATTATACTGAGATTTTTTTAAAAGCATGATTTACTCTAAACATGCATAAAATAATTTGAGCATGAACATTGAGTCGAGATGACTGAGTCGAGCTTTATTTCTACTTGAGCTATTTTACATACTAGTATATTCCATGTACTGATGTCCATTTTGGGCCAGTATCATTTTATGATACAGATACAGCAGATAGAGGGTTTCAGCACGCACATCATTGAGGTTCGGATCAGTACATTCCTCGAGTTCTATGGGCCCTCCTACTATCCCGGAGGAGCCCTTTTATCTTTCATTATTTTTTAGTACTTCTCTTTATTTGGTTGGTGCGCCCGTGTCTTGTCATGGCACATTTCTAGACTGATGAATAGAGGCTTCATAGACATTTGAGTAGAGGTTTTGGATGAGTCTCTGTATCTAAATTATCTTCATTGATACTATGATAAAGTAGAGTTATTTCTAGATGTATATATATGCTTATATTTGATGCTTATTCATTGTGTTATTCTTTTAGTGTTGAGTTTGATGTGATAATGAGGCTAAGTGGCTCTCTCGAGGGCTAGCGATAGTCTCTAAGTGTCGGTCACGCGAAGGGTATCCTCCCAGAGCGTGACAAACTTGGTGTCAAAGTATAGAGTTTAAAAGTCCTAGGGAGTCTACGAAGCAATGTCTAGTAGAGTCTTGTTTATGTGTGTGTTTTGCACCACACTTCATAAACAGGAAGCTACAAGACATTAGGAACTGCTACCCTTTCTTGTGATCTAAGTTCGAGTGATAGAGTTGAAAACTTTATAAACTTCTTTTTTGAATCGTGCGTTAGGCGATTACTGATCATGCCTCCAAGATGTGCAGTAACCAAGAGGAATGCAACAGCTAGCACTGCTAAGAACCCTACTTCAAAAGTGCCTCCTCAAATGGAAATAAGGGGCCGAGGCCGACCACTCCAGCCCACTAGTGTTCCTACGACACCTACTGCTTCACCTACTCCCACTACAAAGATTGATTTCAAAGAAGTTATAGCTATGCTTACCCTGTTAGTAGCTACTCAAAGTGGGAATCAGGGTTCACTAGCCCCTAGCTCTAGTTCTCATGAGCCCACAGCTGCTTCTAGATTGAGGGATTTTCTAAAGATAAACCCACCGGTCTATATTGGGTGTAAGGTTGAGAAGGATCCGCAGAACTTCATTGATGATATGTGGAAGATGTTGAAGACCATGCATGCGACTGAGACCGAGGGAGTTGAGCTTGGTGTTTATCAAATCAAGGATGTGGCCAATGTTTAGTACAATCAGTGGGAAGAGAGTCGAGGTGATGATGTAGAACATGTCATTTGGAGTTTGATGGTGAATTTCTTGATCACTTCTTCCCTCAAGAGTTGAGAGAGAGTTGAGAGAGGCAAAAGTTGAGGAGTTCGTAATCTTAAACAAAAGGGGATGACGGTCAAAGAGTATAGCCTGAAATTCATCCAGCTATCCAGGTATTGTCACACCCCGGAGCTAGGGCCTAGACGTGACCGACGAATGGGTAACCCGAAAGAACCCAAAACAAGCCTCATAACATATCATTACACATCCTTGGTCACGAAAGCAATTAAAATAACAATAAGAGGTAAGCATAAGCAAGGGAATTAGGGCTAAGGGTGAAATTCCATATCATATCATCAACAAACAAGAGAGTCAAGGCTCCTCACATAGATATATAACATGTCCAACAACACCTTTACTATATAGATAAAGGCGAGGCCATGATAAACAACTGGGCTTACCCTCTTAGTTAATGCATGAATAAAGGTAAGATAGTCTTAGTACAAAGCAATAGATCATAAGCAACGTCCCAAAAATGGAGGAATCACCAACAAGCTTAAGAAACAATCGTACTAGCCACATGGAGGAGGAGGAGGATCTAGCGGTGCACTAGTTCCTACATGGTGACATCATGTAGGCGTAGAGTATGTGTTAATACGTTTGAATGTATTAAGTACGTAGGATGTAATGCAACAAGTGATGGTAACATAATCGAAATGCATAAGCATAGGCAATGACTACATATGGCAATATGGTATACATGGAAGATGCTCATAGTAAATCATGTTTATATGGATCATAAAGTAAGTATAAGGAGTGACCATTCTTAGTGCAAGTCAAGGCCTACCACCTCTTGGATAGGCGCATGAGGTACAAACCCCTTCATAAGGTTGGAGTACAAACCCCCCAACATGGTTAATGGGTACAAACCCCCCAACAACCTTGATAGGTACAAACCCCCAAAAAGTCTACCCAGGCCTACCAGCCCCCGAATTATGCAATCGAGGTACAAACCCCTCAATAGGTTACCCGGGCCTACAAGCCCCCAAGCTAGGCTTGGTCATTCACTACACTATAGAGATAGTATCATATACATGTACACTCCTTTCATCATCATATACATACATTCCTTTTCATCATCATTCCTTCATCCATTCATCATCATTTTATCATCATAAAGTCATTTAATTTATAAATACATGCATAGGACCTTCAATTCATGAAGAAACTATATTGGATATTTTATCAAACACTTAGAGGGTGTGTAGTGTTAGTGTAGAACGATGCAATTCAAGAGTGAAATTATGATAGAAAATTCAATGTAAAACCATAAATAGACACTTGGTAACACCCTCAAGCAATATACATCAAAGACCTTCCTCAAATCTCACAATAGATCTTAGATTCATAGCCCAAAACATAGTAAAATAATCACAATTTCATAAACCCCAACATATTATGCAGTGAATTTCGTAGTAAAAAAGACTCATGAGTAAATCAACTTTAAATCATGCAAATTAGAGTAAAGGAAGCTTGGGTATCATGGGTGGAAGGAACCCATGAAAGAAACCCACATACCTTAGCTTTGGAGATGAACTTGATGAAGATTGAAGATGGAGACTTGAAGCTTGAGGAAAAATCCTTAAATCCGGAGAGGGTTTTGAGATTGGAATTTAGGAGTAAAATATTTGGCTAAGTGTTTAAATGAGCATTGGGAAATGTTTAGAATGATATGAGGGTGAAAATGGTTAAGTATAGGTATTTTCACGTTTGGGAACACTTAGTTCCTTGACTTAAAAGTCTTGAACCGAAGTCCAAAACTTGACAAAAAAATACATAGAGGCGCGCCCTTGGCGCATCGAACTAGGGGCGCGAAAACCTCTCTGGAAATTGCATTTTATGATTCCAAATTTTGATACAGTTGCTCTTAAATTGTGGTTAGACACATTTTTCACTCAATTTGACCCCCTAAACAAGAATATGAAGTCGAGTTTTTGATATCGCACACGAATTTTGAGATATATGGAAATTACGATTTTGGACACTTCCGAGACACATTTTCAAGCACTTTTTGGGGTCATTACAATATCTCCCTCTTGGGAACATTCGTCCCCAAATGTCAAGGAAACATATATGAGAGACACAAACATGATAATTTCAACCTACATAAGAATGCAACAATGCACTTAAACATCATTCAAAAATCTCAACACAAGTGTAAAATCATCATGAACTTGTCAATTTAAATATAAATGTATGCACATGTTATGGGTTGAACTTAGAATTGAAATTACATAGGGGACTTAGAATGATACCTTAGGCTTGAATGGAGTGGAAAAGATAGGGATATCACTTTTGCATGTCCGCTTTGGCCTTCTATATAGAACTTTCGACTTATTGATTCCTCCAAACAACCTTAACGGAAGCCACATCCTTGTTCCTCAGTCTCTTCACTTGCCTATCCGAAATCTGAACCGGAACCTCTTCATAAGTTGAGTTGTCTTCAACTACCCCCACAACATCAAGAGGCACAATAGCATTGGGATTACCCACACACTTCCTTAACATAGATTATTTTGTAATCTATACAATTTCCATGAGTAGAATAGTTGAATCTAGAATCCTTGTGCAAAATGCGCTTTAAGGGAATTGGTGGGAAGCAATAGGATTGCTAATAGAGAGCTTTTCCCAACGAGCTTTTTCACTCAGTTTGTTTATCAATAGTATTCTAGTTTAGTCCTATTTTTTGCTTTCCAACATAAGCTTTGCAATCTTCTTAAAATGTTTGACTCGAAACTAGTTGTCAATATTTGCAAGATCATGCAATTTTTTATAGATAAAAGTTTCATGAGTAGAATAGTTGAATGAAGAATCCTTGTGCAATATGTGCTTTAAGAGAGCTGTTGAGAAGCAGTAGTAGTGCCGATAGAGAGTTGTTGGAAAGTTGTAGTATTGCTATTTACTATGAGATAAATTGTATTCTCTCAATAATCTATATACTTTTTCAAAATATGCTTTTACTACACCAACTAAAGAGTAAAATCAGTTGTCCTACTTGGATGGTGTCCTGTGTGATACAATAATGAACTAAAATTTGAAAATATTTGGCAGACTCTCTCTTGAAGCTTTCTGTTGTTAATAATTTTATTTATTTTGTCACAAACTACTTCCTCTAACTTAAAAATACTTTCAGTTGTGCATATTATACAATGAAAATATTTGACGTGAC
>JAOTQJ010084652.1:0-46190 GCA_025642045.1 Solanum sejunctum
ATTTTAATCCAATTGAGGACTCCCGACTCCAACTTAAAAATATACGCTCCAATTGTAATTAAGCACCGCGCACTTACAAAAGTGAACTTATGCCATATTTGCCATAACTTTTCCAATTGAACGATTTACTTCGAGCGAATTAATTATGGGGTCTAACAAATTTAATCTTTAAAATATTATATTTCATCATTTTTATGAATCTATAAGTATGCACGTCCCTTTAAAAAGCTTGTTTGAGCATGGGTAGTTTATATAGGACTTTAAATGTGGATTTAATTATGATTTTGCTTCAATTTCATATTATTCTATTGATTTTAGATTGAATCTCAATTACTCATGCCATTCTCACATTATTCATAGCATATGCATTCATGTTCATGGGAATTTATATGAAGTGGGTTAAGCCCAATTATGTTCTATGATATATTTTTTTTATAAG
Organism: Solanum sejunctum; assembly: GCA_025642045.1. Taxonomy (NCBI): domain Eukaryota; kingdom Viridiplantae; phylum Streptophyta; class Magnoliopsida; order Solanales; family Solanaceae; genus Solanum; species Solanum sejunctum. The sequence goes on from JAOTQJ010084652.1 coordinate 440, forward strand.
ATATTGGTTATGACAAGGATATGATCATATTATGTCTATGATTATGGCTCTCGGAGCATTATGGGTACTTGCACCATTATGTACGTATGAATGAGCTATTCTTATGCATGAATCTTATGAATTATGATTATGATTTGGCATTTGGCCCTAAATATGAATTCTTATGAGTACCATTTGGCCTTTAGGCCTAAGAATGCATTGAAATGTTTTGATGAGACTTACTCCCTTTGAAAGCATGTATATGTATATTATGAGTATTCTTGTGGGATGACGACTTTGCACCAGTTGATTGAGGGAGTACTCTCTTTCATAGAACTATGTACCTACCATAGGGTATGTGAAATCCTATCCAAAATGGGATATGTTCCCATAACAAAGGTTGCTTCATACGAAATGGAATAGGTTCCTATAAGGTGAAGTATAATGTGACATAATATGCTATATGTGGAAATCCTATCCGAAATAAGATATGTTCCTGTAAGAAAGGTTGCTTCATACAAAATGGGATGTGTTCCCATAAGGTAGAGTATGATTTACCTTTGGCAAGTAGACCACCTCTTTACCGGTAAGGGGATTTCATTAGGATTCCAAGTAATAGAGCACTTGGTCTTACTCATGTCGCTTAAGGTCACATCCCCAAGATATATATGAGCATCATTTGCATTTCATGCATCATAAATTTTATAGCATCTTATTATACTACATTCCTTGCTATATATATCTCTTTCTATATTATGTGTCTTTGTCATCTAACATCGTATGTAGGTTTTGGTAAGTTATATGCATTGCATCCCGCATACTTAGTACATTCAAACATACTAACATATACTCTTCCTACATAATTTTACCATGTAGAGACCGAGGGCTTTGATCATGCACCGTTTGATATTTAGCTCGGATTCTAAGTATACTTGTAGTGGTGAGTCCTATCTTCCAAGGATGATCCACTATCTCTCTACCTTTGTTACTTTCATTTCTTTATGTATTTGAGGGTGATCCCGAGGAAATGTCTTGGCGCCCGACCCATCTGTAGAGACATTATTGGACACCTTATAAACTTTCTTATGCTTTATGCTATGTGTTTTGACTAAAGTCTATGTTCTGGATTAGCTATCTTTGACTATTCTTATATGAGTTGGTTATGTGAGTTATGGCTTGGCTATATGTTATGGTGGATAGATCCTAAGTCCCGAATTTTCCCATAGAGGCAGTCCGACTTTCCTGCCTCGTAGAACTATGTGTTTACTTTGTGTACGATTCCGAACTAATGATATGAGTTTTGGTATCTTGAGGCTTGATTAGGGACCCTTGGTTCCCATTTGCTATGTCATATCTAGGCCCTAGGTCTGAATCATGACAAACATGGTTTTAGAGACCTAGGTTTGTAAATAATCCTCGGAGCCCAACATGCTGCATCAAGTAGAGTCCTATTTATGGGCATGAAGTGCACCATGCCTATAAGTGGGAGGCTATGATGACGTTTTAGGAATTATCTCACTTTTTCACTTCTTATGTTGTGCTGTGAATAGTTGGTTTAGCTCTTGACCTTCATGGTATCCTTGCTCTGTTACAGAAGATGCCTCGTGCTAGACCTTCCAGACCTGCCCCAACTAATGAGGGTCAAGCACATCAATGGCCTGGCCTATGCATAAGCTATCTCTAATGGTGAATTCTGTATGGCCTTTGCCATGCTTTCCTAAGTGGTGACTACTCATACTAGGTAGGCCAATCTTTCTCAGGATCCTGCTCCACTACTAGGGTAAGGGATTTCACTAAGATGAATCCTCTAGAGTTCTTTGGGTCTATGTCTCACGAGGATGCTCAGGATTTCATTGATGAGCTCTTCAAAGTATTAAATTTCATGGGTGTCATTTTTGAGGCGACGACTGAACTAGCTGCCTATCAGTTGAAGGTCGTAGCACAGGTGTGGTATACTTAGTGGTCTATGGAGAAGGTTTGTGGTGATACTGTTAACTGGGAAGAGTTCAAGCTTGCCTTTATGGATCTTTTCTTCCCATTTGAGCTGAGGGAAGCCAAGATGACCAAGTTTATCAACCTTAAGCAAGGTAATATAGGAGTAAGGGATTATGCCCTCAAGTTCACTAAGCTCTCCAAGTATGTTTGGCACTTTTGGCTGATCCTCGTACAAGAATGCACAAGTTCATCTCTGGTATATATGAATTGCTTGTATAAGAATGTCGTACAACCATGGTTAACAAGATATGGACATCACTAGACTTATATTTTATGTCGAACAAATCAAAGGGGAGAAACTTAAGCAGAGGAGAGTGCATGATCCTAAGAGTGCCCATTTTGATTGTGGGTTCTCTAGCTCTCAGGGTCGTGGTTTTGGTTGCTTCCAATAGGACCAAGATTTGGGTGATTGGGTCACTAATGCTAAGGTGCCTCCCCATAAGGCATCGGTTGGTGGAGGTTAGGGATGCCCTCTATATATTAAGTATGGGAAGCCCAACATGGGCGAATGTTGGAAGAATATAGGCGCTTTCTTTTGATGCGATGATAAGAACCACAAGGTTGCTGATTTCCCCAAGAATGTTCATAGAGGACAAGCCCAAGTGGCTCAAGGGGGACAAGGTCAGCTAAGAGTTCCTCAAGGTGTTTCTCTGAGGAACAACAGGTCCTATGCTCTTTATGCATGTCAGGAGGTTGAGGAGGCTCCAAATGTTGTGACTGGTACTTATCAGGGTGCAAACTTGTCTTATGTGACTCCTCTATTGGCTGTTAATTTTTTTTTTGAGTCCAAAAATTTTGATGGATCCTTACTCAGTCTATACTCTCGTGGGTGAATCTATTATTACACATAGGGTCTATCATGGTTATCCTATTTCTATATCGCATAAGGTACTTTTGTGTGATTTTTTTTAACTTGAAATGTATGATATTGATGTGATTCTGGGGATGGATTGGTTGCATGCATCATATGCCTCTATAGATTGTAGGACCTGGAAGGTCAAGGTCCAACCTCCCGGTGAACCCGTTCTTGAATTGAAAGGTAGTGACTCCACTATTAAAGGTTGATTTATTTCCTATCTCAAAGCTTGGAAGATGATCTCCAATAGGTGTATATATCACATTATGAGGGTTAAGGATGTGGAGTCTGAATTACCTACTCTTGAGTCCGTTCTAGTGGTGAATGAGTTTCTTGATATGCTTCCCAAGGACTTGCCTAGTATTCCTTCCAAAAGGGAAGTAGACTTTTGCATAGATCTTCTTCCAGATACTCAACCTATCTCCATTCCCACCTATTATATAGCACCAGCTAAATTGAAGGAATTGAAGGATCAGTTGATGATTTGTTATAGAAGGGTTTCATCAGGCCAAGTATATCTCCATGAGGTGGTCTGATGTTATTTGTAAGGAAAAAAGATAGGTCTCTTGGGATGTGTATCAACTATAGGTAATTAAATAAGGTAACCATTAAGAAAAAGTATTTGTTTCCTAGAATTAATGACTTGTTTGACCAACTTCAAAGGGCTACTCACTTTTTGAACATTGATCTCTATTCTGGGTATATCAGTTAAAGGATAGAGAGTATGATATTCCCAAGATGACCTTTTGCACAAGGTATGGGCACTTTGAGTTTATGGTGATGTTGTTTGGCCTAACTAATACTTAGGCCATGTTTATGGATCTTATGAATTAGGTGTTCAAGCCATTCCTTGGTAGTTTTGTGGTTGTCTTTACTGATGATATTTTATTTATTCCCGGAGTGAGGGGGAGCATATAGATCATTTTAGGTTGGTTTTGCAAACCTTGAGGGAGAATACGTTGTATGCCAAATTTAGCGAATGCGAGTTTTAGTTAGGTGAAGTTGCTTTTTGGGGTCATATTGTGTGTGGTGATGGTATGAAAGTGGATACAAAGAAGACCGAAGTGGTAAAGAATTGGAATAGATTGCTGACTCATTCAAACATTTTTAGCTTCCTTGGCTTAGCAGGTTATTATAAATGGTTTGTTAAGGGGTTCTCCTCTATTGCAACTCTATTGAATAAGTTGACTCAAAAGAAGGCTAAGTTTGTATGGTCAGACGAGTGCGAGAGGAGTTTCCAAACCTTGAAGGATCGAGTTACATCAGCTCCAAGTTGACTCTACTAATGGTTTGTATAGGCTTGTAGTATATTGTGATGCTTCTCGAATTGGGCTGAGTTGCGTACTTATGCAACATGGTAAGGTGATAGCTTATGCATCAAGGCAATTATAGGTGCATGATCATGATTACCCGACTCATGACCTTGAGTTAGTGATGGTGGTTTTTGGTTTGAAAATTTGGAGGCACTATTTGTACGGGGTACATACTGATGTTTTCACTGATCATAAGAGCTTACAATATGTGTTCACTCAAAGGGACCTTAACTTGAAATAAAGGAGATGGTTGCAACTCCTAAAGGATTATGATGTGAGTATTCTATATCACCCTGACAAGGGAAATATGGTAGCCTATTCTTTTAGTAGGCTTTCTATGGGAAGTGCAGCTCATATTGAGGAGGGGAAAAAGGAGTTAGCAAGGGATGTTCACTGTTTGGCTAGATTGGGTGTTAGAGTGGCCAATTCCAATGATGGTGGTGTACATGTTCTAACTTGGGATGAATCGTTGGTGGTTCTTGATGTGAAGGCTAAGCAAGATTTAGATCCATCCTCGGCTGAATTGAAGAAATTAGTTGCCGAAAAGAATATTGAGGTTTTCTCCCAAGGGGGAGATGGTGTACTTTAGTATCAAGACCGATTATATATTTTGAATGTGGATGGCCTTAAGGAGATGACCATGAGTGAATCCCATAATTCTCATTGTTCTATTAACTCGGGGCCTAGTAAGATGTATCAGGATTTGAAGGAGGTGTATTTGTGGCATGGTATGAATAACAACATAGCTAAGTTTGTCTCTAGATTCCCAAATTGTCAACAACTGAAGGTGGAGCTTCAAAAACCCGAAGGGTTGGCTCAAGACATTGAGATCCCTACTTGGAAATGGAAAGATATAAATATGGACTTTGTGGTTGGGTTGCCTCAAACTCGGAAACAACTTGACTCTATTTGGGTTATTGTCAATGGAATGACTAAATCGATTCATTTCTTACCGATTAAGACTACTTTTGGTGCCAAAGACTATGCAAGGTTATACATTTGAGATTTAGGAAGGTTTCATGGTGTGCCTAGGTCTATCATATCGGATCGAGGTACCAAATTCACTTTGCACTTTTGGAGATCGTTTTAAAGGAGACTTGGTACTAAGGTCAAATTGAGCACTACCTTTCATCCCCAAACTGATGAGCAAGTTGAGACTGTGATTCCAATTTTGGAGGATATGTTGAGGACTTATGTGTTGGAGTTTAAAGGAAATTGGGATGACCATCTACCACTCATCGAATTTGCTTATAATAATATCTTCCATGCTAGCATTGGTATGGAACCATTTGATGCCTTATATGGTAGGAGTGTAGATCTTCGATAGAGTGGTTTGAGTTGGCAAAGGTGGCTTTGATTGGCCCGGACTTCGTAATAGAGGCTATGGAAAAAGTGAATTTGATTAGAGAGAGGTTAAAGACAGCCCAGAAACGCCAAAAGTCCTATTCGGATGTTAGAAAGAGAGATCTTGAATTCTACGTTGGGATTAGGTGTTTGTGAAAGTATCACCTCTGAAGGAAGTGATGTATTTTGGCAAAAAGGGGAAGCTAAGTCCCCGGTATGGAGGCCCGTATGAAGTTATTGAGCGAATTAGGAATGTGGCATATAGGGTGGAGTTACCCCGAGTTTAAGTTTTATTTGCCCGATCTTTCATGTATCTATGTTGAGAAAGATGGTTGGTGATCCTAGAGCCATCGTACTTTTGGAGGGTATTGAGGTGGAAGAGAACTTGTTCTATGAGGTGGTTCTGATGGAGATTTTATATAGACAAGTGAAACTACTTCGTAATAAGGATGTGGCTTTGGTGAAAGTGCTTTGGAGGAACTAACATGTGGGGATTGCTATATGGGAGGCAGAGTTGGACATGATGAAGTTATATACCCATCTCTTCCAATCTACTCAAGCCTAAGGTATTAGGTTCTTCCAATCTACTCAAGCCTCAGGTATTAAGTTATTCCTTTTCTAATTGGTTCCAATCCTTTCCTTCTTGAGTCTCATGGCATGACATGCTTACATATGCATTAAAATGGGTTTTTTGTGATGTTTTGAATGATTCTATTTCATTTTTACATGAGATTTAATGTATTTATGATTTTCAAATGGTGAACTATGCATGGTATATTGTGTTTGGAAGTTTCATGTTCTAATTCAAGCCTTTAAAGCCTTGTTCTTGAACATTCGAGGACAAATATTTCTAAATGGAAGATAATTTAATGACATGGATATCGTACAATGTCATTGGACCTTGAGAAATCTTATTTCGGGCAAAATTTGGAGAAGTGTTGTCTCAAGAGAGACCACATGAACAATATGAGGTTGCACGAGTTGTGTGTCCTTAAGTGAGACCACTCTTGGACTAAAATTTTGATTATTGCCCTTGGTGTGGTGTTACAAGCTATGGCACACCTCACTGGCATCCCACACAAGCCATATGACACTTTATAGATAGTGTGGAGGAGCCATGGAGTGGCCTAATCTTGAAAATCCATCATTGGGGCAAAGTGAGGTGCCACGTCCAGTCACACGGGTCGTGTGGCTTGGGACATGTCGTGTGGCCCTCCATGAAGACTCTTGAGTGAAAATATTCTAACTATGGAATCACCGTCTCATAACTTTCTGCGAAATTTCCTATGTTTGGGGAGATGGGAACACCGCATGGACAGTGTGGCTTCACACGGCTTGTGAAAGGTGTATATTTGGTGGGCTTGTGCAAAAACTTCTAAGTGTTGGTTCAAGATTGAAATTTCCAAAAACGTTTTTACGTGTTGTTTCACAGGCACTCTACACAGACTGTGGAGTGCTACACAGGACATTTGGCCTCAAGTCAAGTGACTTCCGGTAAATATTTCCTCCGATTGATTAATAGCATTTTCATAAATCGAGTTATTTTCTATTAGTCTTTTGAGGATTCTTGTGCTATTTCATAGTCATCTAAGGACCTTTAACGTATTTCAAACATTTAAACTTACTCCTCATAATTTGAACTCTCTCAAAACAACTCTCAAAGGAACTATTGGGAATTTTGACATTTGGAGTAAGGGAACTCCATTCATCTTCAAATTCTTTGAGGATTTCATAATCTTGGTATAGATATATGGATTTTGATCCTTGGTTACTTCCAATCAAGGAGACCTAAACTATTTTCAAGAAATCTACATGAATTTTGCTTTAATTTAGGGTTATAAATACTATGATTCCTTAAATTCCAATAATGAATGGGTTACGTTTATCTGTTGATATTAATATGATTTAAGCATTGAAATATTGAATTTCATCATTTTTATGAATCTATGATTAAGCATGCCCCTTTCAAAAGCCTGTTTGAGCATGGGTATGATTTTCAATGTGGATTTATTTATAAATTTACTTCAATTTCATGTTATGCTATTGATTTTAGATTAATCTCAATTACCCATGTCATTCTCTCATTATTCATAGCATATGCATTCATCTTCATGAGAATTTATGGAAATATTTGTATGAAATGAGTTAAGCCCAATTATGTTCTACAAGATATTTTTGATAAGATATTGGTTATGACAGGAATGTGATCACATTATGTCTATGATTATGGCTCTAGGAGCATTATGAGTGCTTGCACCATAATGCATGTATGAATGAACTATTCTTATGCATGAATCTTATGAATTATGACTATGATTTGACATTTGAGTCTAAGTATGAATTATTATGAATAATATTTGGCCTTTAGGCCTAAGAATGCATTGAAATGTTTTGATGAGACTTACTCATTTTGAAAGTATGCATATGTATATTATGAGTATTCTCATGGGATGATGACTTAGCACCGATGGATTGAGGGAGTGCTCTCTCTCCTAAAACTATTTGCCTAACATAAGTTTTGTGAAATTCTCTCCAAAATGGGATATGTCTCGTAAGGAAGGTTTCTTCATACTAAATTTGATAGGTTTCCATGAGGTTAAGTATAATATGACATGATATGCTATATATGGAAATCCTATCTGAAATGGGATATGATCCTATAAGGGATTCATAGGAAATAAGATGTGTTCCCGTAAGGTGGAGTATGGTTTACCTTTGGTAAGTAGACCACCTATTTACCAATGAGGGGATTTCAACTAGATTCCAAGTAATATCTCACTTGGTATTACTCATGTTGGTTAAGGTCGCATCCCCAATATATATATGAGTATCATTTGCATTTCATGCATCATAAATTTCATAGCATCTTGTTATACTATATTCCTTGCTATATATATCTCTTTCTATATTATGTGCCCTTCTCATCTAACAGCATATGCAGGTTTTGGTAAGTTACATGCATTACATCTTGCATACTTAGTACATTCAAACATACTAATTCATACTTTTGCCTACATTATTTCACCATATAGAGACCGAGGGCTTTACTTGTAGTAGAGAGTCTTATCTTTCAAGGACGATCCACAATCTATTTACCTTTGTTAATTTCGTTTATTTATATATTTAAGCATGAGCCTGGGGAAATGCCTTGGCCCCCGACCCATTTATGTAGAGGCATTGTTGGACACCTTGTAAACTTCCTTATGTTTTATACTATGTATTATGACTAAAGACTAAGTTATGGGTTGGCTCTATCTTTGACTATCATTAGGTGAGTTAGTTATGTAATTTATGGCTTGGCTATATGTTTTGGTAAAAGATCCTAAGTCCCAAATTGCCCTATAGAGTGAGTCCTACTTTCCGACCCTGCGTAACTTTATGTTTACTTTTTGTATGCTTCTAAACCGAAGATGTGAGTTTTGGTATATTAAGGCTTAATTGGGGACCTATGGGTTCCCATTCGCCGTGTCGCATCTAGATCCTAGGTTCGGGTGATGACAATGTAATACCTTAGAATTCCCTAAACTAAGGTCTGGATCATTTTTCTCATATATCATACCGAGTGATTCTAAACTTAAATATAGGTATAAAGACTATTCTATAGAGGGACAATAGATTTGAGATGAATAAAAGTCACAAAAATCTTGTCATAGAAAGTTGAGTTAAAACCTTCCTTACCGGTTGAGTTTCGACATGAAATTCTATGAAATTTGGTGAACCAAATAACTTCAAGTTTGTGAATATATGGTAAGTGTAACACGGGATAAAATTATCAAAATACCCTAGAATAGAGATGTGTGTGTAATGTGTCTTCCCATGCTCTGTTTGTGAATTCAGACTGGATATGCAATTAGCATGAAAAATTAAGTGGAAAAATAGTCTCTTTTGAATTTGAGAACAACCGGATCGATAAATAATTTTGTGATCATAGAAAATAAATAGTGGTTGAACACGCTGAAGGCGCGGCGTGCCTAGGATGCAAACATGCCTCTTTTTTTAATTTTTCGATGGGAATATACAACTCATTAGAAAAAATTTTGGGAAGAAATTATACAGGTCCACGCCCCATCTGCATCGCGGACTGGACACTTTTCTTAGTGAACCTTTTCTTCTTAATGTACGAGGCATTCCAGTCAATCGCCAACCCCTCCTAAACTCAAAAAACAACTAAATTTGGTCATTTTGATGCGTAAATAGGGTCTTAAACTTCATTCTAAGTCCTTTTTTAAACACTTGAAAGACTAGCGCTTGAGAGAGGAGAAGATGGATGCGTAGATTGAAGAATTCAAAGCTAATTCTGGAGTTGATTGTTGATAGTATCACCCCAGGTATATAAGGCTAAACTAAAAGCATGAGATTATTCTCTAATGTGCCCAATAGATGATCATAGAAGAGTTGAAAGTCTAATGAGTCTAAATACATGATTCTTGAATATTTCTTGCAGATTTTCTTGAAAATTTGTGTTAATTACATGTGCTTTCTTATGTTGATGATCATCATAAACTTATTTTGTTATATTTTTCATGATATATTGTATAACCCTATATGTTAATTACTAAAAGTAAGCATGAAATAAGATAGGGATTGAGTCTAGAGCCTTGATTGAGAATGTTGATAGAGATTGTGATTGTGAATGTGAGAATGATGATAGATTGATAGTATTTGATGGTTCATGAGTCTTTCAAAATTAACTCTAATGATTTGTCGATTTGATTGCTTCGTAATTATTATTCCAAGCCTTGAGCTGATGATTGGGATATTAATGGGTGAGATGATTAGAGTCTCTATGAGACTTATTAAAAGATAGTGCCTCCACGAGGTTGATTGAGCTGATTTGATTGAGATAGTTTCATTGGATGGATTTTTTATGAGCATTGAGACATGGGAGGAGTATCTAGCACTAAAAGAGTAAGAGTTAACCCAATTCGTACTCGTCAAACTACATAGCCAAGCGTAGGTGAGGATTTGAATAATCACATTACATTGAGGTTCCCTCTTGATAGCATCCTTGAAACAATAGAGGACTTGTTGGATGGTGGTCCCTAGTGGATTTAATTCATTTCCTTCCTGGAAGTACGGAATGGTTGTGGCAACATCATCGAGATTGTTATACAATCACTGTCTTATAAGTGACTATTGTTGAATAAGAGCATCTCCCAAAAAGTTACTACCTTGAATACTTTGAGTTGATATAAGATGAGATGAGACAAGAGGAGACGGTTTGAGATGAGTCTGATTTAATTAATGAGGTTAGATGGGTTGATGAGTCACGTATCTTCTCTTTTTTCTTGCTTTAGATAAATAATTGACATGTTGATTTTTAATTATCCTTGGTGTTGATTGTTGTTCTATATTAGTCTACTTGTTTTGATTTCATTCAATAATTTTACACACCATATATTCCACGCACTGATGCCATTCGGTGCTTCATATATTTTATGATGCAGATACAAGGGATAGAGATCATCAACAAACATATCATTGAGGATCTAGGAAGTTTAGCAGATTCTTGAGCCTTTCTTACTTTAGAGGATCCATTATGTTATTTTTATCTTGCTTCATAGTTAGACATTTATTAGATTTATTTTGATTGTGGTAGCAGTGGGTCTGTCATTGGCACCACCTGATAGTGATAGAGGCTTCATAGGCTAGAGTTAGATATTGATGATTAAGATTGTAAGTCAGTTTTTTCTACTAGCCTTTCATTTATACCATTATTTCTGATTTGATAGATGTGCCCATTTATATTCCTTATGTCTTCTGTTGATTATCATAACGTATGAATGAATGAATGTGATGAGACCAAGTTGTTCGCTTGGGGACTAGCAATAGTCTCTAGGTGTTGACCATGTCTTGGGCTCCCTCTCGGGGCATGACAAACTTGGTATCAAAGCAGGAGTTCATGTTTCCTAGGGAATCTATGAAGCTGTGTCTAATAGAGTCTTATTTATTGGTGTGTTGTCGACGACACTTGATAAGCAGGAGGCTATAGGATATTAGGAATTATTTCCCTTCATTCATGTTCTAAATCATACTATAGAGTTATGCTCTATGAAAGTTCTATTCTAATTTGTTCTTTGCATGTAACAGAATCGTGATCATGCCTCATAGAAGAGTCATCAGAGATAAAAGATATCCCGCAAGATATAATGTCGATCCACCTAAGCCTCAAGGACGTGAGGATTCCGTGTAACAAGTTGTCCCTGTTGCCCAACCCATGCAAGACGAGGTCTCTAATCCTAAGTTATGCCAGGCTATTCAAACTCTAGCCCAGGCCGTCACTGTACCTACTACAAGACAAGGAGCAAGTCGAGAGGAGGCCCATGAAACTTCTATAGTTTAGGAATTCTTAAGTATGAATCCACTTAAGTTCACAAGGTCTGCATCTACTAATGATCCTGAGAACTATGTGGAGGAGCTACAGAAAGTGTTCCAAGTGATGCATGTGGCTGATGCTGATAGAGTGGAACTGGTTGCTTATCAACTTAAAGGAGTAGCTAGACTTTGGTATGATCAATGGCAGAAGGGTAGAGGAGAGGATACCCCCATGTTGACTTAGGCTATGCTAGAGAAAGCTTTCTTGGGGTGCTTTTTCCCAAGTGAGTGAAGAGAAGAAAAGATAAAAGTGTTATTGAACTTAAAGCAGGGTGCTATGACTGTACAAAAGTATGGGATGAAGTTTACACAACTATCTCGCTATGGTCCAAACATAGATGCTGATATGAGATGGAGGATAAGAATGTATGTTGATTGGCTAAATAGAGGGATGAAGAGAGATGGGAGGAAACAATGCTTATGAGTGATATGGACATTGGGAGACTGATGACATTTATACAACAAGCTTATAAGGAGAGTAAGCATGATGGAGAGGAGTTTAGAAGCAAGAAAGCTAAAACATCCAGCCATGTGGTTAGGAAACAAGGTAATAGTAATCTATTTCTAGTACCATCATTTGCTAGTGCACCTACGCCTAGAGTCAAAAATGATTATAGGTCCCATAATGTTGGAGGCTATGGATCTCAGTCACAAGTTAGTGTGGCTCAAGGTTCACGAGGTAAACCACCATGTGGTACATATGGAAACTTACACATGAGTATATGCCGCGAGGGGAGTGATGTATGCTTCAAGTGTGTCCAAGCAGGTCACTATTAGAGAGTTGTCTATTATGGGCTGACTAGGATTAATCTTTTGAACCAGTCCCCCCAGCTAAGGGACATCAAAGAGGTTCTTTGTTAGGCACAAGTGGGGCCACTAACCATTTGTATGCCATGGGTAGTCGACATGATCAGGAGAACTCCCTAGATATTGTGATGGGTATGATTCAAATCTTTTCTATTGATTGTTATGTATTGATAGATCTTGGTTCCACATTATCTTTTGTAACTCCTTACGTGGCCAGTAGATTTGGTATAACCCTTGAGAGTCTTCTTGAACCCTTTTATGTTTATACTCCAATGGGTGAGCCTATTCGGTCTGGGAGAGTATATAGAGCATGTGTAGTGTCCATCTATCATAGGATACTATCATTGATTTGATTAAGTTAGATATAACTGATATTGATTTTATCCTCAGCATTGATTGGCTCCATGCCTGCTATGTCTCCATTGAGTGTAAAGCCCGAACCGTTAAGCTCCAATTCCCAAATAAACTGGATCTAGAGTGGAAGGGTGACTCTATAGCATCTAAAGGAAAGTTCATCTCATATCTTAGAGCTGGAAAGATGATTGCTAAGGGTTGTATCTACCATCTTGTGAGAGATAAATCTGATGATGTTGAGTCTCCTGCCCTTTGAGCCAATCCTATTTGTGAATGAGTTTCCAAAAAGTGTCTTCCAAGGATCTGGTCGGAGTCCCCCCTGATAGAGTGATTGACTTTAGGATTGATGTTTTTCCCGAAATCTAGCCTATCTCAATTCCACCTTATAGGATGGCCCCCGCTGAGTTGAAAAAGTTGAAATAACAATTGAAAGATTTGTTAGAGAAGGGCTTCATAAGGCCAAGTTTTTTTCCTTGGGGTGCCCATGTCCTATTCATGCGAAAGAAAGATGGGTCTCTCATAATATGCATTGACTATAGGCAACTGAACAAGGTCACTATAAAGAATCAGTATCCTCTCCTAAGGATAGATGATTTTTTTGACCAACTACAATATGCTTCTTGTTTTTCAAAGATAGACCTCTGATATACCTACCATCAGTTAAAAGTGAGGGAATATGACATTCCAAAGGCAACCTTTAGGACTAGACATGGCCATTTTGAGTTCTTGGTCATGCCATTTGGGTTGACAAATGCACCTGCAGCCTTTGTGGATTTGATGAATAGAGTGTTTAGATAGTATCTTGATATGTTCGTGATTGTGTTTATTAAAGACATCATGGTGTATTTGAGGGATGAAGAGGAGCATGCAAATCACCTGATAATTATCCTCAAAACACTTAATGACCATGAGTTATATGAAAAATTCTCAAAGTGTGAATTTTGGCTTAAGTCAGTAGCTTTCCTAGGCCATGTTGTCTCAGGAGATGGTATTCGAATGGATGTTCGAAAGATTAAAATAGTTAAGAACTGGCCCAGACCTACCTCTCCAAATGACATAAGGAGTTTCTTGGGGTTGGCAGGCTACTACTGTAGATTTGTTGAAGGATTTTCTTCCCTATCAGCACCATTGTCTAAGTTGACTCAGAAAAAGGTCAAGTTTTAATGGTCTGATGAATGTGAGAAAAGTTTCCAAGAATTGAAGACTACACTAACTACTACACCAGTTCTAACCTTGCCCAATGGGATAGAGGCCTTTGTGATCTATTGTGATGCTTCAAGAGTTGGATTAGGATATGTGCTGGTGCAGAGAGCGAAAGTGATAGCCTATGCTTCCAGACAACTTAAGATCCATGAGAAGAACTATCCAACCCATAATCTTGAGTTGGCAGGGGTGATGCTCACACTTAAAATCTATCACCACTACTTGATGGAGCATGTAGGTGTGTTCACTGACCACAAGAGCTTATAGTATGTCTTCAGTGAGAAAGAGCTCAACCTGCAATAGAGAAGATGGTTTGAGTTTCTCAAGGACTATGACATGATTATTCTATACCATCTAGGTAAAGCTAACATTATTGCTCTGAAGCTCTTAGCAGGTTGTCAATGGGTAGCATAACCCATATCGGAAAAGAAAAGAAGGAATTAGTAAAAAAATGTGTCGATTAGCTCAATTTGGAATTCAACTTAAGGAGAATGATAAGAGAGGAATTAATGTTTAGAACGAGTCTGCTTCATCTTTGGTGGCTGAGGAGAAATAAAAGCAAGATCGAGATATTTTCATGCTCCAATTGAAGGAGGTTGTCCACAGACAAAAAGTGATAGTCTTGTCCAAAGGGGAAGATGGGGTGTTGAGATATCAGAGTAGATCATGCGTTCTAGATGTTGATGGTATTCGAGATAGAATCATGGCTGAAGTCCATAGCACTAGATATTCTATTCATCCTAGATCTATCAAAATGTACCATGATTTGAGTGAAGTCTATTGGTGGAGTGGAATGAAGAGAGATATTGGTGAATTTGTTTTAAAGTGCCCAAATTGTCAGCAAATGAAAGTTGAACATTAACGCCCATATGGATTAGCTTAGAACTTTGAGATTCCTGAATGGAAGTGGGAGATGATCAATATGGACTTCATTAGTAGTCTACTAAGGTCTCAAAAGCAGCATGATTTGATATGGGTGATCGTGGATAGGATGGACAAATGGACTCACTTCTTAGGAGTTAAGAGAACCAACACTATGGAGGAGTATTCTAAGTTGTACATCCAAGAGATTGTGAGGTTGCATGGAGCTCCCTAGTCTATCATCTCGAATAGAGGAGCTTAATTCACCTCCCAATTTCAGAGATCATTCCATAAAGGATTGGATATGAAAGAAAATTTAAGCACGGCCTTTCATCCATAGACAAATTATTAGGTAGAGTGTACAATTCAGACGTTAGAGAATATGTTGAGAGCCTGTCTTCTTGATTTCAAGGGAATTGGTATAATCACTTACCATTGATTAAATTTTTATATAACAATAGATATCACACAAGCATTAAGATGGGTCCCTACAAAGCTTTGTATGAGAAGAGATGTAGGTCACCGATTGGGTGGTTTTAGGTGGGAGAAGAAGAGTTGATCGGGCCTGATCGTGTCCTCTAATCGATGGAGAAGTTTAAGGTCATTAAAGAGAGGTTGAAGACTATACAAAGTCACCAAAAATCCTGCACCTATGTTAGAAGGAGAGATTTGGAGATTGAGGCAAATGATTGGGTATATTTGAAAGTATCACCTATGAAAGGTGTCATGAGATTTAGGAAGAAGTGTAAATTGAGTCCACACTGTATTGGACCTTATCAGATTGTGAAGAGGATTAGGAAGGTTGCTTATGAATTAGAGTTGTCTTAGGAGTTAGACGGAATCCATCCAGTGTTCCACACATCGATGCTGAAGATATGTTTGGGAGATCCATGCAACCTCACAATCCCTATGGAGAGCATGGAGTGCAGGATACCATGACCTACGAAGAAATTCTAGTCCAAATCCTTAGTCGTTAGATTCACAAGTTGTGAACCAAAGAGATAGCTGTAACGACCCAAGCCTAAGGTCTAGACATGACACGACGAATGGAAACCCGAAGGGACCCAAACAATCCTTTTAGAATATCGATTACACATCCTTGGTCGCAAAAGCAAAGCAAACAACAATAAGAATATAAATAAGGGAAAATTGACTAAGGGAAGTCTTGACATTTATAAAGATTATAGAGTCAAAGCTCAAAGCATAGATACATCAATTGTTCCAACAACACCCCTAAACTTATATTGGAGCGGGGCCCAAGACACTTTATGGGCTCACCCTTATAAAGTCAAATATTCAACACAAAAATTCTTAACATAGCAAGAAAGTAGATAGTGTCCTCGAACTTGAGGACTTACCAAGCTTGTCTATAAAGAATCTCACTAGCCTCATGGAGGATGATCAAGAGGAGCTCCGTTCCCTACATGGTGATATTATATAGGCAAAAGTATGTGTTAGTACATTTGAATATACTAAGTATGTAGGATGGAATGTGACAAAACATAAGCCAATATAGTCAAAATGCATAGGAATAGGCATTAGATAAGCATAATCTCAATATGGCATGCATGATCAGTACTTGAAGTAAAACATGCTTGTAAATTATTCAACTTGTATAGAACATAACACATGTGTGGGAAGAGACCTCAACTGACATAGAATAAGACCAGTTGAGCTAAAACTTGGAAATGTTATGATTACCCCTCATCGGTTAAGAGTGGTATAGTTGCCAAGGTAAACCATACTTCACCTTACTAGAGCCTGTCCCATTTCGGAGAAGTAACTCCCTTATGGGAACCTATCCCATTTTGGAAAGAATTTCATGAGAAACATCACCTTATGGGAACCTATTCGATTTCGGGAAGAATTTCAAGAGAGAGTGCACTAACTGGCTCCACTAATATAGTAAGTGTATAACATAATCCTATATTGGCACATAGTTCAAGGAAAGAGAGCAAACTCTCTATCCATCAGTGCTAAGTCTAATCCCATGGAATACTTATAATAATCATACTTTAATAATATGCAATAAACATGGAATCATGACATGAGTAGCTCTAACATACTTGACCTCTAATGGTGAGCCTAACTTGAAACATGACAATAGATCATTATCAAACATTACCCTTGCATTAACATCAAAGGCTCACAAGAGGAACAATCTTGAAAACAGGGTTTAACTTTATACTTGTATGATCATAGATAATTTCATGAATTCATAACATACTTTATAGCCCACATTCATCATGAAGTCACTAGACTTATAAAGCATGTAGATAATTTGAGAATCCTTGAGTTAACATTTTATCAGACACTTGGTGGGTGTGCAATGTTAGTTCAAAATTATGCAATTCAAGAGTGAATTAATAGGAGAAGACATAATGTAAATCAACAAACCAAGACATTGTGAAAGCCTTATGTAAGATACCTTGAAATACTTCATCAAATCTCATAATAAATCATAGTTTCATACCCCAAAATATGCATAGTCTCAATAGCCAAAATCAATTCATAGTATAACATTGATATAGTTGAATATGCATAATCAATCAAGATTTCATAAAAATCCCAACATAATTTGTAATCAAAGTCCATAATAAGAGATACCTATAAGTAACACAACTTGAAAACATGCAATTTTCATAGAAAGTAAGATTCGGCACCATGGGTGAAAGGACCCAATGGTTGAAACCCACATACCTAAAACTTGGGGATTTCCTTGATGAAGATTTGAATAAAAACTTGAAGCTTGAATGAAGTTCGAGAGATTTGGAAGTAAGCTTGGAACACTTGAATTTGGATGAAATATTTGTCTAAGTATTAGAGATGGTATTGACAGTGTCTTGAATGATATAGAGTTGAAAAATTGCTAAGTATAATTATTTTTACGCATGGGTGGACATTGGGCCAAGGCCCCAATATCTTAGGCCAAGATGAAAAATTAAAGGAAAAATTAACACTGCTCTGTGATACACTGGTCCGCGCCCAGTCCGCATTGCGGTCTGGTCGCAGATCAACACTAGATAAGCAAATTTTTGAAAAATTATTTTTTACTATGGTTGCTCTAAAATCGGAGTTATACCCATTTTCCACTCAATTTTTCCCCCTGATCATGAACATAAAGTTGGAGTTTCAATATCATACTCAAATTTTGAGATATATGGAAACTACGATTATGAGCATTTCCGAGGCCCATTATTGGAGCGTTTTGGGGCGTTTCAATTTCTCCCCCTTGGGAACATTCATCCCCAAATTTCAAAGAAATGTACCTAAGAGAAGTAATCATGAATAATTTAGCCCAACTAGAATACAATACGCACTTAAACACCATTTTCAAAAATCTCAATATAAGTGTCAAAAATCACTATAAACTTGTCAACATAAGCATGAATGCATGCAAAATTACATGAAGGTTGAAACTTAAGACTTGAAATCATATATGGGACTTAAATTAGTACCTTAGGATTGAGTATAGTGGTATACATATGGATATCACTTTTGTATGTCCGCCTCGGCTTCCCATGTGCACTTTCAACATGTTAGTTTCTCCAAAGAACCTTGATGGAAGCTACATCCTTGTTTCTCAACCTCTTCACTTGTCTATCCAAAATTTCCACCAGAACTTCCTCATAAGTCAAATTATCTTGTACCACACCCATAATATCCAAAGGTACAATAGCACTTGGATTACCCACATATTTTCTCAACATAGATACATGGAAAACCTGATGAATAATATTCATATCAATGGGCAACTCCAACTCACAGGCCACCTTACAAATCGTACTCAACACTCTATAAGGACCCACAAATCTTGGGCTCAACTTACCATTCTTTACAAATCGAACCACACCCTTATGGTGAGACCTTCAAATAGACCCAATCACCAACCTTAAATTCAAGGTCCCTTTCTACTCACATCGGAATAGGGCTTTTATCTACTTTGGGTTATTTTCAATATCTCTCTTATGAACCTCACCTTCTCCAAGGCTTCCATGACCAAATCTAGATCAAGCAAAGCCACTTCCCTCACTTCAAACCACCCAACTAGTGATCTACAACATCTACCAAAAAGAGCTTCAAAAGGAGCTATACCAATGCTTGAGTGATAGCTATTGTTGTAAGAAAATTCAATGAGTGGAATATGATGATCTCAAATACCCTTAAACTCCAAAACACAAGCCCTAAGCATATCCTTAAGATCTTGGATAGTTCTCTTGACTTGGCTATCCGTTTAAGGGTGGAAAGTCGTGCTAAGCTTAACTTTGGTACCAAGACCTCTTTGGAAGGACCTCCAAAAGTGAGAAGTGAATTGGGCACCATAATCCGAAATGATAGACAAGATCACCCATGCAATCTAACCAACTCATGTATATATAACTTAGCATAATCTGTGGCACCATAAGTAGTTTTGACCAATAGGAATGGGTCGACTTTGTTATTCTATCCACAACAACCAAAATAGAGTCAAAATGCTTTTTTTGTCTTAGGCAACCCAACAACAAAATCCAAGTTGACACTCTCCCACTTTCAAGTAGGAATCTCTATATCTTGGTCTAGGCGACCCGGCCTTTGATGTTCGTCTTTTACTTGTTGGCAATTGTGACATCCGACTACAAATTTTGCAATATCTCTCTTCATACCAACCCCACCAATATCTCTCTCTCAAATCTCTATACATCTTTGTAGAATCGGGGTAAATAGAATAGGAAGAATTATGAGCCTCATCTAGAATCTTCTTTCTCAAGTCATCAAAACTAGGCATGCATAATCTACCTTGGTGCCTAGAGGCACCATCTCCCCTTTGGGAGAAAACCTCTACCTTACCATCTCTCACTAAAGCCTTCAATTCTTACAAGGCGGGGTCAAAATCTTTCTTTGCCGCCACCTCTTCAATCAAGGAAGATTTAGAACAATCAACAACTACCACACCACGATTGTCCACTTCCTCCAACCTAACCCCCAATCTAGCCAACTCATGGACCTCTCTAGCCATCTCTTTGCCACCATCATCAACATGAGCTAGGCTGCCCATAGACACCCTACTTATAGCATCGACCACAACCTTAGATTTGCCGAGATGATAATACATACTCATATCATAATCTTTAATGAGTTCTAACCACTTTCTTTGTCTCAAGTTGAGATCTTTTTAGGTGAACATGTATTGGAGACTTTTATGATTGGTGAATATATCAACATGAACCTTATACAAGTAGTGATGCAAAATTTTGGAAAGCAAATACCATTTCCGCTAATTCAAGATCATGGGTGGGATAATTATTCTCATGCACCTTATGTTATCTAGAGGAATATGCTATCATTGCACCACTTTGCATCCAAACACACCCTAACCCAATTCTTAAGGCATTACAATGCACAATAAACCATTCCAACCAATTCAGTAGAGCCAAGACAGGAGAAGAAAATTAGATTATCCTTCAAGGTTTGGAAAATCTTTTCACACTCATTTGTCCACACAAATTTTGCCTTCTTTTGGGTTAACCTAGTCATAGGGGAAGTAATAGAAGAGAACCCATTCACAAACCTATGGTAATAACCTGCCAAACCCAAGAAGCTTCTAATGTCCGATGGATTTAAAGGTCTAGGACAATTTCTAATGACCTCCGTCTTCTTAAGATCCACCGTAATGCCATCCCCCGATACCACATGCCCTCGAAAAGCAACCTCTTTCAACTAAAACTCGCATTTTTCATATTTAGCATATAATGTCTCCCCTCTAAAGATTTGCAACACCACCCTCAAGTGATCCTCATGTTCCTCCTCACTATGGGAATAGATCAAGATATCATTAATAAAAACTACCACAAACAAGTCAAGGTAGGGTTTAAAGACCCTATACATAGATCCGTGAATATAGCCAGCGAATTAGTCAACCCAAAGGACATAACCACAAACTCAAAAGTGCTCATACCTAGTCTGAAAGAATGTTTTACGAATATCACACTCCCTCACTTTCACTTGGTGATACCCAGACCAAAGCTCAATCTTAGAGATGTTACTAGCCCCTTGAAGTTGACCAAAAAGGTGATCAATCCTTGGTAGAGGGAACTTATTCTTGATGGTAACTCTATTAACTTGACAGTAATCAATGGACATTCTAAGAGAACCATCCTTCTTCTTCACAAACAACACCGTTGCACCCCAAAGTGATTTACTAGGCCTTATAAAAACCCTTCTCCAACAAATCACTCAATTGCTCCTTCAACTACTTCAACTTCACTGGGGTCATATGATAAGGGGGAATAGAAATGGGTTGAGTATCAGGAAGAAGGTCTATACCAAAATCTATTTTCCTTTTGGGAGGAACACCGGGAAGCTTATCAAAAAAGACATCAACAAACTCATTAACCACCAAAATTGACTCTATAGGAAGGACTTTGGAATCAACATCCCTAACCTTCATAAGATGATAAATACAGCTCTTAGAAATCAACTTTTGGGCTTTAATGCAAGAATGAATCTACCCTTGACCACCACATCACAACTTTCCCACACAAGGATGGGTTAATTTGGGAATCAGAATTTGACCCTACGGTTTCTACAATCAATAGAAGCATAATATGCATGCAACTAATACATCCCAAGAATGAAATCAAAATCCACCATCTCTAACTCAACAAAATCACAAGGCAAGATTTTATGCAATATGAATATAGGAGAATTTCTATAGACTGTTTTAGAAATAGTAGACTTACTAATGGGGGTAGACACTTCATAGGGTTCACACAATAATTCAAGGCTAACATGAAGCTTTTTAGCAACAAAGGAGTAATACAAGAAAGAGTAGCACCCGAGTCAATCGAAGCATACATATCAAAATCAAAAAACTTTAACATATCGGTGATGACATTGGCACCGCATCTATGCCTTGTGTCCCTTAAAGAGCATAGAATCTATTTTGCCTTGGTGCACCCCCTTGTTGGCTTCCTTTTCCCCCTTTGACATGCATTCGTACCTTGGCCTTGTGGGAGACTATTCCCACCTTTGGGTTGAGAATAAGGATAATCAATGACCTTGTGGCCAACTTCACCAAAACCAAAGTAAGCATTTGAATTTCTCAAAAAATGACCACTATGATTCTTTTCACACGTTGAACATCTAGGCATTATCAGTCCTCCATTACCACCTTGAGATCTTTGATTAGGTTGACAAACCTCTTGTTGGAAGCATTGGATGGCCCTTGGCCTTGGAACTTGTGGCCTTGAGGAAACTAACCACCTTTAGACCCTTGGAATCCACCTTCAAAATAGGCCCACTTAGCATTACCAACCCTTCTCTTTCTAAGATTTTCCCTCTCCCGTTATTTGGAATATGTCAAGAGGGGGGAAAATCCATATTGCCCACTTATATGGTGGTTTGTCACTCCTCATACACCAAGTTAGATACACCCGAAACAAATTTGTTCATCCTACACCTCGGCTTGGCAACCAAGTATGGGCCATACTTGGAGAGTTGGTTGAACTTGAGGGTGTACTCCCTGGCACTTATACACCCTTGCTTTAGATTAATAAATTTCATCACTTTTGCCTCCCTAAGCTCAATAGGGAAGAACTGGTTGAGAAATGCCACTTTGAACTCTTCCTAAGGGATAGCATCACCATTCCTTTTCTCCAACTTCTATTGAGTGAACCATATTTGAGCCACCCCTTTGAGTTGATAGGCTGACAACTTTGCCTTCTCCTCCAAGTTTACCCCAATAATGGGTAACACCTTATATACCTTATCAATGAATTCTTAAAGATCCTTATCCACCTTGGACCATTAGAACTCCAGTAGGTTCATTCTAGTAAAATCCCTCACTCTTTAGGCCGGGGTAGGAGCATGAGGGGTTTAGGCCCCTTGGTTGATTTGATAAGTCATGGCATGGGACAACATGGTAATAATGTACTGAAACTCTTCATGAACCATTCCTCCATCTTAGTATGCTTGAGGAGCGAGAGGGGCCAGTTGCTCCTTGGGAGTACGACCTCTTCTTCTTCATGGAAAAGGCATGATCTAGAATAGCAAAGGACATTCCTTAGGGAGAAGCCTTACCTTAACTTCTATAACATAATATATCATGAAGAAGGGAAAATTTTCCTAACACGCCTCATAACCTCTTGCTCATAGTTGTGGTGTACTTCACGACCATGAACAAGACTCTAATCGACGCAGCATGTTGGATTTTGAGGACAATTAACAACCTAGTGATCTAATACCAAGTTTGTCATGATCCAAGCCTAGGGACTAGATGTAGGAACCCGAACGAACCTAAACAAGTCTCTTAGCATATCGATTACATATCCTTATTCATTGAAAGCAAAGTAAAAAATAACAAGAATATAAACAAGGGAAAGGGGGACTAAGGGAAGTTTTGACATTTATAAAGCGTAAAGAGTCAAAGAGCAAAGCATAGATACATCAATTGTTCCAACAACACCTCTAAGCATAGATTTGGAGTGGGTGCTGAGATACTTTTTGGGCTCACCCTCATAAAGTCAAATATTCAACATAAGAAGTCTTAACATAGCAAGAAAGTAGATAGTGTCCTCAAACTTAAGGACTCACCAAGCTTGTCTTTGAAGAATCTCACTAACCTCGTGGATCAAGATCAAGAGAAGCTCCATTTCCTATATGGTGATATCATGTAGGCAAAAGTATATGTTAGTACATTTGAATGTACTAAGTATGTATGGTGCAATATGACAAGACATGAGCTAATGTAGTCAAAATACATAGGTATAGGCATTAGATAAGCATAATATCAATATGGAATGCATGATCAATACTTGAAGTAAACATATTTGTAAATCATTCAACTTGCATAGAACATAACACATATATGGGAAGAAACCTCAAGTGACATAGAATAAGACCAAGCATGCTATAACTTGGAATCCCGATGATTACCCCTAATCGATAAAGAGGTGGTCTACTTGCCAAGGTAAATCATACTTCACCTTATGGGAGCCTGTCCTATTTCGGAGAAGTAACCCCCTTATAGGAACCTGTCCCATTTCAGAAAGGATTTCATAAGAAACTTCGCGTTACTGGAGCCTATCCGATTTCGAGAAGAATTTCAAGAGAGAGTGCACTAAATGGATCCATTAGTATAGCAAGGGTATAACATAATCCTATGTTGGCACAAAGTTCAAGTAAAGAGAGCAAACCCTCCATCCATCAGTGCTAAGTCTAATCCTACAGAATACTTATAATAATCATACTTTAATAACTTGGAATAAACATGGAATCATGACATGAGTAGCTCTAACATGCTTGATCTCTAATGGTGAGCCTAACTTGAAACATGACAATAGATCATCATCAAACATCACGCTTGCATTAACATCAAAGGCTTACAAGAGGCAAAATCTTGGAAATAAGGCTTAACTTCATACTTGTATAATCAAAGATAATTTCATGAATTCATAACATACTTGATAGACCACATTCATTATGAAGTCACTTGACTTATAAAACATGTAAATAACTTGAGAATCCTTGACTTAACATTTTATCAAACACTTGGCGGGTGTGCAATGCTAGTTCAAAATCACGCAATTTAAGAATAAAATAATATGAGAAAACTTAATGTAAATCAACCCACCAACACATTGTAAAACTCTTATGTAAAATAGCTTGAAATCCTTCATCAAATCTCATAATAAATCATAGTTTGATAGCCCAAAACATGCATAGTCTTAATAGACAAAACCAATTCATAGTATAAGCTTGTGATAGTTAAACATGCATAATCAATCAACATTTCATAAAACTCCAACATAATTTGGAATCAAAATTCATAATAAGAGATACCCTTAAGTTACACAACTTGGAAACATACAATTTTCATAGAAAGGAAATTTGTGCACCACGGGTGAAAGCACCCAATGGTAGAAACTGACATATCTCAAACATGGATATTTCCTTGATGAATATTTGAATGATAACTTGAAGCTTGAATGAAATTCTTGAGATCCAGAATTAAGCTTGGGACACTTGAATTTGGATAAAATAGTTATGTAAGTATTAAAGAGGATTTTGAGAGTGTCTTGAATGATATAAAGTTGAAAATAGCTAAGTATAGGTATTTTATACATTGGTGGGCATTGGGCCAAGGACCCAATGCCTTAGGCTGAGATAAAATTTGAAGGAAAAATTAACACTGCTCTGTAATAGGTCCGCATTGTGAAGCCAATACGCAGGGCCAAAATACACTAATCTACACCTAGTTCGCATTGCGGCTGGTCACGGATTGCCACTGTATAGGCAAATTTTTGGAAAATTATTTTTCGCTATGATTGTTGTAAAATTGTGGTTATATCCATTACCCACTCAATGTTTCCCCCTGATCATGTATATGGAGTAGGATTTTCAATATCACAAACAGATTTTGAGATATATAGAAATTACGATTATGGGTATTTTTGAGACACATTTTTGTGGGGGCATTTCAATCTCCCCCTTGGGAATATTTGAACTCGAATATCAAAGAAATTTACATAAAAAAAGTAATCATGAATAGTTCATCCCAAGAGGAATGCAACAAGTAACTTAAATACCATTTTCAAAAATGTCAAAATAAGTGTCAAAAATTACCATGTCAACATAAACATGAATGCATACAAAATGATAGGAGGGCTAAAACTTAAGACTTGAAATCATATAAGGGACTTCAATTAGTACCTTAGGCCTGAGTAGAGTGGAAGAAATATAGATATCACTTTTGTATATTCGCCTCGGCTTCCCATGTGATACTTTCAACTTGTTAGTTTCTCCAAAGAACCTTGACAGAAGCTACATCCTTGTTTCTCAACCTCTTCACTTGGCTATCAAAACTTTCTACTGGAACCTCCTCATAAGTCAAATTATCTTCTATCACACCCATAATATCCAGAGGTACAATAACATGTGGGTCACCCACACATTTTCTCAACATAGCTACATGGAAAACCAGATGAATCATATTCATATCAATGGGCAACTCTAACTCATAGGCCACCTTACCAATCCTCCTCAACACTCTATAAAGACCCACAAACCTTGGGCTCAATTTATCCTTCTTGCCAAATCAAATCACACCTTTCATTGGTGAGACCTTCAAATAGACATCAATCACTAACCTTAAATTCAAGATCCCTTCTCTTCTCATCGGAATATGAATTTTGTCTACTTTGGGCTGTTTGGAATCTCTCCCTTATCAACCTCACCTTCTCCAAGACTTCCATGACCAAATCTGGACCTAGCAAAGTCATTTTCCCCACTTCAAACCACCCAATTGGGGATCTACAATGTCTACCATAAAGAGCTTCAAAAGGAGTCATACTAATGCTTGAGTGGTAGCTATTATTTTAAGCAAATTCAATTAGTGGAGGATGATCCACTATAAGAAAATGATCAATTTATGGGGGTTATTTTATCAAGTTATGGAGGTTTAGAGACTCTACAAATTGAATTGTGGTGCTTTTCAAAAATGGTACAATTACCCATGCCACAAAGCATATAATGGCGATTTTAATAAACCTCTACGACGTCCTCCACAAATTGACTTTTCAATTTGTGGAGGCTCTTTAGTATCAATTTGTGATGGTTTAGAACCTTCACAATATGATGTAAAAATTTTAAAAAATAAATTTTGTGATGGTTTAAAATGGCTTGATATGAGATCAAAGTTTATATATTAGTATGATTTGTAGATTCTTACAAAACTTTATCTTAATAATACATGTACATTTTTATTTACATCAAGCCTTCAAAATAGTATGAATAAATAATTTACTAAAATTCCATTTAAGGCAAATCAAATTTCGCTAAACAAATTCATATTAATTAACTTCAAGATGTCAAATTAATTCCCAATTAAAATAATACAAACGTGTGTATAATAACATGAGCATTACAATTTTAAATACTTTAAAATACACATCAAATGAATATAAAACAACTCTATATCATTTATTTGGTAGTCTGAGTTGATATCATCCAATCTTTTAAATTCAAGGTGAAGCAACCTCAATCTCCATATCAATATGAAATAAGAAAAATCGTATACATAATTAGATTGTCAATCATCAAACCCACATAATAGATAATTATATTTATATTTAAAAAAGTTACCATACATTTCATTTTGTAGAACCTACAAAAAAAAATTAATTAGCAAGTCACCCACACAAAATTATAATTGAATTAGAAAATAGAATAAAGAAGGGAGGAGGGAGAAGGGAAAGGTGAGTAATATGAACTTTGGGTGTTTTTTTGAGGTGTGTTAAATCGGGAGTAATGAATTATGGGGAAAGAGATAAAGGATTTGGGTGGTTATTTGATTGGTTTAAAGTTTTGGGGGGGGGGGGAATTTTGAGCTTCGGCAATTTTTAATATTTTGGAGTAAAAAATATTAAAATTTTGGTTGAATTTGTGTCCAAATGAAAAATGAGGGAATATTTATTGATTCTTTTTGTTTGCATAGAACAAGATTTTATTTATTTTTTCTTTTTCTCCATTATTATTAAATAGTATCAACTAATTAAATATTTTATCTTAAAATTAACTAGTACTACAAAAGCTTAAATAAAGTTTAATAGCAAATAAAAATGAATATGACTATTGATTTGGTATCTAGGAGTTTTATTTTAAGTATATACATATATATAAGTAATGAAATTAATAAATTTTTGGGGGTTAGTAATCGCCACAAACTATACTAAATTGTGGTGATTTTCTAACCTCCACAATAAAATCACCACAAAAAGACTTATATTGTGAGGGTTTAAATAAAGGATTTCTTAAAACTCCCACAGGGTAACCGTTACAAATTAGGTATTTTTTGTAGTGATGATCCCAACTACCCTTAAACTCCAAAATACTAACACTAAGCATATCCTCAAAAGTTCGGATAGTTCTCTCAGCTTGGCCATCCGTTTGAGGGTGAAAGGTCGTACTAAGCTTAACTTTGGTACCAAGACCTCTTTGGAAGAACCTCCAAAAGTAAGAAGTGAATTGGGCACCACAATCCAAAATGATAGACAAAGGCACCCTATGCAATCTAACCAACTTATGTATATACAACTTAGCATAATCTTCGACACCATAAGTAATTTTGACTGGTAGGAAAAGAGCTGACTTTTTCATTCTATCCACAACAACCCAAATAGAGTCAAAATGCTTTCTAGTCTTAGGAAACCTAACCATAAAATTCATGTTGATTTCCTCTTACTTCCAAGTAGTAATCTCTATATCTTCGTCTAGGCCACCCGGTCTTTGATGTTCAACTTTTAATTGTTGGCAATTGTGACATCTACATACAAATTTTGCAATATCTCTCTTCATACCACCCCACCAATACATCTCCCTCAAATCTCTATACATTTTTGTAAACCAAGGTCAGTAGAATAGGAAGAATTATGAGCCTCATCTAGAATCTTCTTTCTCAAGTCATTAACACTAGGCATGCATAATGCACCTTGGTACCTAAGGGTATCATCTCCTCCTTAGGATTCGGACATGATTTTTTTTTATTTTTTTGATTGGAATTTAAAACCTATTCGGAAAATTTTTAGGAAAAAATTATACAAGTCTATGCCCCTCTGCATCGCGGACTAGGCACTATTCTGAGGGAAACTTTTCTTCTTAATTTGAGGGGAATTCTGAGGGAACCTTTTCTTCTCATATGCCCCATAGATGGTCATAGAAGTGTTGAAAGTCTAATGAGTGTACTTACAAGATTCATGAATGTTTCTTGAAATTTTATGTTAATTACATGTATTTTCTTATGTTGATGATCATCATAAATTTATTTTCTTGAATTGAGCATTTTTCATGAGATATTGTATAACCCTATAATTGAGAATATTGCTAGAGATTGTGATTGTGAATATGAGAATGATGATATATTGATAGTATTTGGTGGCCCATGAGTATTTACAAATAAAATCTAATGATTTGTCTATTTGGTTGCTTCCTACTAATTGTTCTAAGATTTGAGTTGATGATTGAGATATTGATGGATGAGATGATTAGAGTCTCTATGGGACTTATTGAAAGATAGTTCCTCCACGACGTAGATTGAGATGATTTGATAGAGATAGTTTGATTGGATAATTTTATGAGCATGGAGTCATGGGAGGAATATCGAGCACCAAAAAAATAAGCGTTAACCCACTTGCACTCGTCAAACTATGTATCCAAGCATATGTGAGGATTTAAACCATCACATTACATTATGATTCCATTTTGAAAGAGTCCCTGCAATAATAAAGGACTTGTTTGATTGGTTGGTGGTCCCTAGTGGATTCAATTCATTCCCTACCTGGCAAGTAAAGAATAGTTGTGGCAGCATCAGCGAGATTGTTGTATATTCACTAGCTCATAAGTGATTTTGTCAGATAAGAGAAACTCCCAGAAAGTTCCTACCTTGAGTACTATGAGTCAAGATGAGATGAGATGAGACAAGATGAGACGAGCTAAGCTGAGTCTAATTCGATTGATGACGTTTGATGGTCACTAGTCTACTCTTTGTTCTTGCTTTAGATAGATATTTGACATGTTGATTTGTTATTATCCTTGATATTGATTGTTGTTTCTATATTAATCAAAATATTTTGGTTTCATTCAACTATTTTATATACCGTACATTCCACGTACTAACACCATTCGGTGCTGTATTATTTTATGATGTAGATACAAGGGATAGAGATCATTAGTAGACACATCATTGAGGATCTAGGACATTCAGCAGATTGGTGAGCCTCCTTTACTTTGAAGGATCCATTATGTTATTTTCATCTTGCTTTAGATTTAGGTATTTTTAGATTTATTTTGATTGAGGTATCCAAGGGTCTGTCATTGGCACCACCTAATAGTGATAGAGGCTTCACAGAATAGAGTCGAATGTTGATGGTTAAGATTGTGAGCTAGTTCTTTCCACTAGCCTTTCCTTGATACTATTATTTCTGATTTGATAGATTTGCCCTTTATATTCCTTATATCTTCCGCTGATTAGTAGAATGTACGAATGAATGAATGTGATGAGGCCAAGTGGTTTGCTTGGGGACTAGCAATAGTCTTTGGGTGCCGGCCACGTCTTGGGTCTATCCCAGGGCGTGATATGAAGGTCCTTTTCTAAGTATTTGAAGTGTGCAGGATATGGTTAGAGGTCAAAAGGGACACCTAATGTCAAGAAAATTCAAACATTTCCATTGATTAAGTTTCCATATTAGTTCATAGAAGGGTCAACTTCAAATGGTCAAGTCTCTCAACACATAATGAGTTAGTTTCCCATAATATATCAAATTAAAGATATTTGACTTATTTTCTGTCATGACCAGAGAGAGTACCCTTGCCATGGCCGGCACTTGAAGAAATATTGCTAACTGCCCAAGAGAACCACCTGGCCTCATCATCACATTAACTCAGCAACGGAAGAAAGAACTTAAAATAGAATGATATAATTAAGATAAACATAACTCTGTTATCTCAGAGCTTCAAAAGAATGAGTTTACAATTATAAAACACTTATTAACATCCTCTACTCAGCGTCTATGAAGCCTCTACTCAGCAATCTAGATGGTGTCATGATAGGCCATGAACACTCAAATCAAAGAAAGAAAAAAATATACTCAATCAACTTATAAGATAAAAGATCTCCTCAGAAAGCAAAGAGGGCTCACCAGCTCTGTAAGTGTACTGACCTAGACCTCAATGATGCGCGGGATGAAGTCCTCTATACCTATATCTGTATCATAAAATGATGCAGTCCCATATGGGTGTCAGTATATGAAATACACTGGTATGTAAATTAGCTTATGAAAATAAAGCTCAACTAGCTCATCTCGACTCAATAACTCCTGCTCAGATCGGAATATGCAAGTTTAAAATAAATCGCACTTTTAAAAGTAAATTTAGTAGAATTAGATTCATCTTAAAACTGTCATGCTCAATCAATGTTCCTTGAGAGTTTCGCTTAAGCGACCTAATCCCACCACCTTTAGTTTAGTGATGCACAATGAAGGCAACATCATTGCCATGCCTACCCTTAACTTGCCACAAAAAATGTCAATCAACTCTCTCTTGGATCCATAGTAATTGTCCACTTATGGGGTAAGAGCCGCCAGAATGAGCTGTAATGACTATCCTAC
Source organism: Solanum sejunctum (assembly GCA_025642045.1). Classification (NCBI taxonomy): domain Eukaryota; kingdom Viridiplantae; phylum Streptophyta; class Magnoliopsida; order Solanales; family Solanaceae; genus Solanum; species Solanum sejunctum. The sequence goes on from JAOTQJ010084652.1 coordinate 31,666, forward strand.
ACTGGTAACATTGTTCTATAGGTTAATGGTCCTTAGAGTCCACACACCTCATCGATTAGAATCCTATTCATGGTTGTAAAGTGTGTCATGACTATGAATAGGAGGCTATGAGGTATATTTAGGAAATGTTTCCCTTCTTCTTGATCTATGTCGTGCGATAGAGTTAAGTTCCCTAAGGCTTATTCCTTATTTTTATCTTTATGTTTCAGAATATGTCTCAAGCTATTGAGGACAGTGATATATCGAATACGGAGGTTCGCAATACTCTATGGATATTGACCAAAGTGGTGAAAAAGTTGAAAACTCAACTTAATCAATAAGTGAGAGCCCTCGTGACTCCAAATGGTAAGTGGAGGAGTAGTAACGCCAAGAACGACCATAGGGCATAAGTTACAAAGTCCCAAAGGTGTTGGTGGTTGTATGATGCCTTATATTAGGTGCCCAAGATATGCTAGATGCCATTATGGCCTATGATATAGGAGTACTAATGCTTGTTATAGTTATGGGGAGATGGTTCATAAGGTAAGGAATTGCCCTCCTAAACTCAATAAGGCCAAATAGGGTGATGAGGGGGTGGCAAAGCCTAGGTACCAAAAGTGTGGCAAATGTCAGTAGCCCATGTTCAAAGAGATCTAATTCTTACTTAGGTTATGGCGGATTTTGGCACAAAGTTAGTGGTTTTCCTCATGCTCAAGCTGAAGGTAGAGGTAAAGGTTATCAAGGAGGTTCCCATGGAACCCTAAATTTTATGCACTTCAAGGGAGCAAGGAGGGGAAGACGCACCCGATGATGCTATCAGTATTTTAAAATTTCCTTTGGTATTGATATGTATGCATTGATGGGGCTGGGTGCCACTATCTATTTCATTATTATTTCTTATTGCTAGTGGGATTCAAGTCTGCCCTGAGTTTTTGCGTAAACGTTTGGAGTATACCCCTTTGTTAAATCTTTTATTGTTAAAAGGCTCGTATGTATTATTCTGTGTTCATATTTGTATTAGGTTATGCCTTGTGACTTGTTGGGTTTGATGTGGTGGATTTGATGCGATACTTGGGATGGATTAGTTACATAGATGTTGTGTCTCCTTTGATTATAGGGCCCATAGAGGTAGATACCAATTACCTAATAAACTCATCCTTGAGTGGGGGCTTGTAATATGGATATGAAGGGGTAAGTCTATTTCTTGCCTTAAGGTACAATTGATCTCTAAGGATTGCATTTACCATCTTGGAAAAGTTAGGGGTGTTGAACCTATGTTATTTTTATTGAGTTGTTTCCAGTGATCAATGAGTTAGTGAATGTCCTTTTTGATATTTTGAATTTGGGGTGGTGTCTTTTGGTTTGACTTATGCACCAGTACTATCTATAGGTCTCGTGAATAGGGTCATTAATCCCTACCTTGTTATGTTTGTGGTGGTCTCTAGTGATGAAATAATGATTTAATTAGAGCTTGTGAACCATTTGAGGGTAGTGTTGCAAATCTTGAGGAAAGAGAAGTTGTATGCTAAGTATGAGAAGTGTGAATTTTGGTTGAAGGAGGTTAACTTTGTAGGTCATGTGGTATCGGGGGATGGTATTAAGGTGGATCCTAAGGAGATGGATATGATTAGAAATTAGCCTATACCTTTGAATCCCTCGGATATTAGGAGTTTCTTGGGCTTAGCAAATTACTATCGGAGGTTTGTGAATGGATTCTCTTCTATTACATTTCCTATGACCAAGTTGACTCAAGAGAAGGCTAAGTTATATGGGCCGATAGGTATGAAAAAGTCTCCAAACCTAGAAGGATAAGCTTATCTCTGCTCCTATCTTGTCTCTACTAGAAGGGTTGTAAAGGTTTGTTGTAAATTATGATGCCTCCTGAATTGGTTTGGGATATATGTTGAGGCAATATGGTAAGGTGATAGCCTATTCTTTTAGACAATTTGACATGCATGATAAGGATTATCCTATCTATGACCTTGATTTGGCCGTTGTGGTATTTGCTTCAAAATATTTGATGTCATTATTTGTGCAGGGTGCATGCTAATGTGTTTATCTATCATAAGAGTCTCTAATATGTGTTCACCCAAGGGATCTTAGCTTGAGACAAAGAAGGTAGTTAGAACTTCTTAGGAATTATGATATGAGTGTGCATATCCTCCCGGTAGGACTAATATAGTGGTCGGTGCTTTGAGAAGGGTGTCCTCGGGTAGCTTAGTTCATTTTGATAGTAGTGGAAAATGGGTGACTAGGGAGGTTCACTGGTTGGTTATATTGAGGATTAGGTTGGAAGAGGTTGACTATAGTGGTATTATGGTTGCTAGTGGTTCAAAAAATCATCCTTGGTTGATGAGGTAGGAGAAAAGCAAGATCTTGATCCCTCCTTGTTAGAATTAGAGGCTTTGGTGAGCATTGGCAAGGTGGAGGTTTTCTCCCAAGGGGGAGATGGTGCCCTTAAGTACCAAGGTAGGTTGTTTGTGCGTAGTATTGATGACTTGCGAAAGAGGGTTCTTGATGAGACTAATAGTAACTATCATTCTAGCATTGGTATAGCTCCTTTTGAGACTCCATATTGTAGACGTTGTATGTCCCTAGTTGGGTGATTTAAAGATGGAGAAATGGCTTTGTTGGGTCTGGGTCTGGTTATAAAGGCTATGTAGAAGGTATGATTAGGCAAAGGATGGAGCAACCCAAATTCGCCAAAGGTCCTATACCAGTGTGGGGGAGAAGGGACCTTGGATTTAAAGTTGGTGATTAGGTCCATTTAAGGGTTTCACCCATGAAGAGGGTGGTCCAATTTGGCAAGAGAGGGAATTGCGATTAAGGTTAGTTAGTCCTTATAGAGTGTTGAGGATTATTGGCAAGGCTGCATACGAATTGGAGTTGCCTATGGTTGTGGATATGGTTCGTTCAGATCCTCATGCATCTAGGTTGATGAGATATGGTGGTGAATCAAGTGTTATAGGACTCTTTGAGGTGGTGGATGATGTGGAGGATGAGTTGACTTATGAGAAGGTCCCGAGGAGAAGTTGGGTGGTCATGGATAAAGGTTGATTGTAAGGGTGTGGTGTTCGTCAAGGCCCTTTGAGAGAATCGTCAAGTTGGATGTGTCATTTCAGGAGATGTAAAAGCAATATTTATACCTCTTTCATTCTATTCAAACTTGTGATAACACATCAAGTCCTTTTCTTTTATGGTTCCAAATCTTATGTTTTAGCCCTTATGTCAATTCCATGCATTCAAGTTTATGTTGACATGTTCATGATGATTTTGTCACACTTATGTTGAGATTATGAAAATGGTATTTAAGTGAATTATTGCATTCTTGTTAGAGCTGATTTCTTCATGATTACTCTTCTTATATACATCTCTTTGACATTCAAGGACGAATGTTCCCAAGGGCGAGATATTGAAATAGACCTAAAAAGTGCCCGAAAATATGCCTTAAAAGTGTTCAAAATCGTAATTTTGATATATATCAAAATCCAGACGTGATATTGAAAATCCCACTTCATAATCTTGTTCAGGGGAAAGATTGAGCAATAAATGCATATAACCCTGATTCTAGAGCAATCATAGCAAATTTCAAAATTTTAAAGTGAGCAAAAAACAGTGACTAGGCGCGCCCCTGGCGAGACTCCGCCAGGGCGCGCCACTGGCGCGATGCGTCTAGGGCGTACCAGCGTGTAATTTTGTTCAATTTTTGTGATCTTGTCCAAGGCTCTTGGGTCTTGGGCCTAAGCCTTCCCATATATGAAAATACCTATACTTAGCCATATTTCACCTTCATATCATATAAGACATTCCCAAGTACTCTCTCAAACACTTAAACTATGATTTCACCCCAAATTTCAAGTCCTAAAACTCATCTGGATCTTAAGAATTTCACTCAATCTTCAAGTCTCCATTTCCAATCTTCATGAAGAATTCTCTAAATTCAAGGTATGCGGGTTCAACCATTGGGTTCTTTCACCCATGTTGCCCAAGCTTCCTTTTTGACTAAATACATGTTTCTAAGTTGATTTTACATATAGGTTTTCTATTATGAATTTGACTATGAACTATGTTGAGTTTCTATAAAAGTATGACTATTTATGCATGTTTTGAGTTATGACTCTTAGATCTATCTTAAGATTTGATGTAGGGTTTTGATGTACATTGCATCATGATGATACCAAGTATTGGTGGGATGATTTACTTCAAGATTTCTTACATGATTTCACTCTTGAATTGTATGGTTTTATACAAGCATCACACATCCACCAAGTGTTTAATAAAATGCCCAGTTATGATTTCTTTAGGAATTGAAGGTCCAATGCATGTCTTATGAGTTAAATGACTTATATAATGATGAAAGGAATGTGTGTATATGATAACCAGGTTGAGGGATTTGTACCTCAATCACCATAGGTGGTAGGGTGTGACGATCCACTAACCAATCAAGGCACTTGTACCTTGATAACCAGGTTGAGGGGTTTGTACCTCAATCACCATGGGTGGTAGGGTATGATGATCCACTAACTAATCAAGGGGCTTGTACCTTGATACCCGGGTTGAGTGGTTTATACCTCAATCACCATTGGTGCTAGGGTACAGTGATCCGCTAACCAATCAAGGGGGTCAGTACGTTGACAACCAATTGAGGGGTTGGTACCTCAATCACCATAGGTATCATGGTGAGACAATCCCCCAACCAATTTAGGTGATGGTACCTCAATAGACCATGAATTCTATAATGATGGTCTCTTCTTGCACATATATTATGTTCTATGTAAGCTAGATTTACTTCAAGCATCTTCCATGCATGCCATATTGCTACATGCTTTTTCGTTGCCTATTTTATGCGTTTTGATATGTTGTTTATCTATTATTGCACTGAATCCTACATATATAGTACATTCAAACGTACTAACACATACTCTATGTCTACATATATTGCCATGTAGGAACCGGAGCTCCCACTGATTTTCCTCCACGTGACTAGACGGATTGTTCAAGCTACCCTTTGGTGAGTCCTCAAGTTCGGGGATGATATTTACCCTCTCTCATATTTATGTTTAGACTATAGCTTGTATATTTGGATTACCTGTTATCATTGATATCAGGGTGAGCCCGGTTGTTTATCTTGGCCCAAGTTAAGTTCTATCTTTAGAGGTGTTGTTGGACAAGTACGTAATGATGCTATAAGCTTGAATCACTCTTTGACTCTCTTGACTTTTATGAAATGATGATTTTCCCCTTAGTCCCTATACACTTATTTCTATTCTTTTATGGTGTTTAATTGCTTCTGCGACCAAAGATGCATAATAATATATTAAGAGGTTTATTTTGGGGTTCCTTCGGGTTCCCATGTGTCGAGTCACATCTAGGCCCTAGTTTTCATCTTGACAGCAACATGCTTCTCATACTCAAATCACTCAACTCGGATACTCAACCTCAACCTCAACTCATTAATATGCATGGAATGTCATAAAATCATGAAATTTAGGGTTCATGCTGTCAAGTATAAAACTCTAACTCAATGTCATATAGGAATCATGTAATTTCAGCAAAATTTCACAACTTATCAAGAGAATTTGTAATACATGAAATATTTCAATAATAAGATGATGAAATTTCTCAAATTTCAACTCCTCTTTCCAAATATTGATTAGAGAAGTTGAAGGGGATTGTGGAAGAAGGTAATCCATACTTTGGTAAGCCTTACATACCTGGGAAAGGAAGAAACAATCAAACCTCAATTGATCCTTGCACTAGAATTCAAAACCCTAGCTCTTGTTTCTCCTCCAATGCTCTGAAGAAACTCCCCAAGGTATAGAATGATGAGTGAATACCCCAAGGGTTTGGTTAAAGAAATAATAAAAGCATAAAAATGCACAGGGATTTAACAAAAAGGGATAGGAATAGATGAAATTGCCTCTATTAAAATCTGCCATCAGGGTCTACAAAACCCCGTCTACAAGTCGTAGAGCATTCTATCAGTCATATACCACCTTTCATAGACTGGAAGTCCAGAAATCTGAATTACTAGAATTAGCATAAGACCATGTTCTATGAGTGGTAGACCATTCTACAAGTCATAGGAAACCTTTCGTGAACAAGGGGATCTGAAGTTGGGCTTGCTTTGTCAAAAAACCCCTCTCTAAGAGTCGTAAAGGGTTTTATGAGTTGTCAAATCCTCTCCTAAGCTAAAGGGTCCTAAAACACGAGTTATTGGAATTTACTATGAAACTCCACTTTACGAGTCGTAAGCTCCTCTTGTAGACCTTCTTCTGTAGCTTTTTGTCAGATTTTCCTCAGCATCTCCTGCACATTTACTCTAGATCCAGTAGAAAGAATTGAGAGCGTTACATTATCCACCCCTTGGGATCATTCATCCTAGAATAATGAGAAATCTAGGGATTTAGGTCAAGGAACAAATCTCCCTATAGACTTTAAGAATCAACCAACCTTAATCTCACTCATACAATCAATTAATCAAGGAATTCAGCAAGTAAAACAATCAAACAGTTAACAAATCACATCAATCCTCACTCGGACTTTAGAACTCTATCGTTTATCATACTTAGAATGAAAGAAGAACTTGAGGAATGGGAATTCAAGAATTAAGAGGAAAAATTCATTACCATCAACTATCCCATCATCAGTAGGCCAAAATAAGTGAGGGTATTTGGCCTTCATATCTTTATTCGCATCCCATATAGCTCTATCTACAAATTGGTTTCTCTACAACACTTTGACCAATACAATCTCTTCGGTTCTCAACTTTTGAACTTGATGATCAAGGATTTCAATAGGAATCTCCATATAACTCAGGTTGTCTTTCACTCCAATACTCTCAATAAGCACAACCAATTTTTGATCTTCCAAACACTTTTTGAGCATGGAAATGTTGAAGACTAGATAAATGGTCTCTAACTCTGATGGTAGCTCCAACTCATACACTATATTGCCCACTCTCTTTACAATTTGATAAAGATTAATGTACCTCAAACTTAACTTTCCTTTCTTTCCGAATCTCATCATACCCTTCAGGTATGACACTTTCAAATACATCCAATCATTAACCTCAAACTCTAAGTCTCTTCTTCTAACATTTGTGTAGGATTTCTGTCTACTCTGGGCAGTCCTCAACCTTTCTTGAATGATTTTCACCTTCTCCATAGCTTGATGAATTAAGTCCTGTCCAATCAACTGCTTCACCTACCTCAAACCATCTAACCGATGACCTACACCTACTCCCATCGAGTACCTCAAATGGAGCCATCTAAATTCTCGAATAGAAGTTATTATTGTAAGCAAACATAATCAAAGGCAAGTGGCCATTTGAATTACCCTTAAAGTCAATGGCACAGGCTCTTAACATATCCTCAAAGGTTTGAATAGTACTTTTTGCTTGGCCATCCATCTGTTAGTAAAAAGTAGTGTTGAGGTACACCTTCAAACCCAGACCCCTTTGAAAAGATCTCCAAAACTAAGCAAAGAATTGAGCTCCTCTATCTGACATGATAGGCAAAGGGACCCCATGCAATCTGACAATCTCCTCTATGTATAATCAGGCATAATCCTTTGCAGTGTCATTCATCTTTACTGGCAAGAAGTATGCAAATTTTGTCATCTGATCAACTAGCACCCAAATTGAATCATGTTGTCTATATGACCTCAGTAATCCTATGATAAAGTCCATATTGATCATCTCCTATTTCCACTCTGGAATCTCAAAGTTCTGAGCTACTCCATATGGCCTTTAGTGCTCAACTTTAACTTGTTGGCAATTTGGGCACTTGGGAACAAACTCGGCAATGTCTTTCTTCTTCCACTCCACTAGTAGACTTCTCTCAAGTCATGGTACATCTTAGTAGACCCTAAATGGATAGAATATCTACAACGGTGGGCCTCTTCCATGATCCTTGCTCGAACATTATCAGCATCAGGAACATACAATCTACCTTGATACCTCAATACTCCATCTCCCCCTTTGGCGAAAACCATCACCTTCTGCTTATCCACATCCCCTTTAAATTGCAATAAAATAAGATCTTGATCTTATTTCTCCTTCATCTCCACTACTAGGGGTGATGTAGATCCATTATGCATAAGGACACCTCCTTCACCTAATCCATCTAATTGAACTCCCAATCATGCCAGTCTATGAACTTCTATGGCTAACTCTCTCTTCTCCTCCTCCACATAGGCGGTGCTTCCCATGGAAAACCTTCTAAGAGCATCAACAACCACATTAGCTTTACTTAGGTGGTAGAGGATGCGCATGTCATAGTGTTTGAGCAATTGAAGCCATGTCCATTGCCTTAAGTAAGCTCCTTCTAGGTGAAGATGTATTGCAGACTCTTATGGTTGGTGAAGACATCAACATGTGCTTCGTATAAATAGTGGTACCATAGTTTGAGAGAAAAAACCACTACTGGCAACTCTAAGTTATGACTGGGATTGTTCTTTTAATGTACCTTAAGTTGTCTAGAAGCATAAGCAACAACCTTTCCTCTCTGCATCAATACATATCCTAACCCCATTCTCGAAGCATCACAGTAAATGACAAATCCCTCTGTCCCATTAGGCAAGGTCAATATTGTAGCGATAATTAATCTCGCCTTCATCTCTAGGAAGTTGTTGTCACTCTTGTCAGACCATTGAAACTTGACCTTCTTCTAAGTCAGTTTAGTCAATGGTGCGAATAGGGAAGAAAATCCTTCAACAAACATCTAGTAATAGCCAGCTAGTCCCAAAAAACTCCTTATATTGGTCAGGGGGTTGGTCTGGGTTGGTTCTTAAGCGCCTCAATATTTTGAGCGTCCACTCAAATCCATCCCCAAAAATCATATGACCTACGAAAGCGATGGGCTTGATCCAAAACTCACACTTAGAAAAATTTGCATATAACTCATTATCTCTGATCATCTGCCAAGCTATTCTGAGGTGATTGGCATGCTCCTCCTTATCCCTAGAATACAACAGAATATCATCAATAAACATGATCATGAATAAGTCAAGATACTATTTGAATACTTAGTTTATCAATTCCTTAAAGGCTGCAAGTGCATTAGTCAACTCAAATGACATTACCAAGAACTCAAAGTGACCATATCAGGTTTGAAAAGCCATCTTTAAAATGTTAAATTCCCTCACTTTCAATTGGTGATAGTCTGATCTGAGGTCTATCTTAGAGAAAATAGTGGCACCCTGAAGTTGGTTGAACAAATTATCAATCCTCGAAAGGGGGTACTTATTCTTGACTGTCACCTTATTCAACTGACGATAGTCAATACACATCCTCAGAGAACCATCCTTCTTTCGCACAAGAAAGATTGTAGCATCCTATGGAGAGACACTTGGCCTTATGAATCCCTTTTCTAGCAAATCCCTCAACTGCTCCTTCAACTCTTTCAACTCTATAGGGGTCATTCTATATGGCGGGATACAAATAGGTTGGGTGTTAGGAAGAATATCAACTCCAAAGTCAATCTCCCTATCAGGAAGGACTCCAGCTAGATCATCAGGAAACACATCCGGAAACTCCATCATAATAGGGACAGACTCAAGAGAAGGGGCCTCAACATCGTCAGATTTGACTCACATAATATGATAGATACATCCCTTAGAGATTGATTTTTGAGCTTTGAGGTAAGAAATAAACTTACTCTTTTCCACAATAGAATCTCCTTTCCACTAAATAATAGGCTCATTTGGAAATTAGAATTTGAGAGTCCGAGTTCGGCAATTAATAGAGGCATAGCAAGCATGAAGCTAGTCCATAGCAAGGATCATATCGAAATCAACCATCTACAAATCAATCAAATCAACAAAAGCATACCTATGCTAAATGGATACCACACAATCTCTATAGATCCTCTCAGCTCGAATGAACTCGCCCACAGTATTAGAAATAAAAAATAACTCAAGCAAGCACTCCGAAAGAATCTCAAATCTACTCCCTACATATGGCATCATAAAAGAACAAGTCGCACTTGGATCAAGTAAAGCATAGCAAGAAAGGTAAAGACTTGAAGCATACCCGTTACAATATCTAGTGTAACTTCTTGGTCCTATTGGTTCCCCTTCGCATACAGACAATTTGTCCCTCCACCTACCCATGGTGTAGTACCTCTCTGGTTACCCCTCGCTAGTGATGTTATGCTAGAAGACTAGGCCTTATGCCCAATATCGGACACTTCCTCTAAAAATAGCCCGGTTTACCACACTTGTAGCAACTACTCCCTCCCTCTCTATATTCTCCCAGATGCATCCTGACACATTTCCCATATGGTGGATTCCCTTTAGCCAAGAGTCGTGCTTGCTTGAGACTGTGCACCCTGTGACCTAAAGTTTGGCTAACCTTAGAACCTCTGATCATGTCTCTGGCTCATGGCTAACGTACTGGCTGAAGATGGTATATAGCTAGAGGACCTCTTTTGGAAGTAAGACTTATTTCTCTTACCCTGTTTGTCTTGATTGGGCTCAGGCCCTACTAATCTAGCCTTCTTACTCAGATGCTCCTCCCCTGTCCTTCTTCTTATCCTTTTTATCTTGCTGGGCATAAACCATAATTCTAGAAATATCCATAACAGGGATCATCAGTGTTGCCTTGCACTCCCTCTTTACCTATCTACAATCCGAATACGAATTTCCTCATCCTTGCTCTTATGTCCTGGACCATCTTTGGGGCATACCTGGATAGTTGTATGAATTTCAGGCTGTATTATTTGATAGTCATCCCCTTTTTTTCAGATTCACAAACTCCCTAACCTTCACCTCTCTCAACTACTGAGGAAATAAGTGACAGAGGAAAACACTCTCGAACTCATCCCAAGCAGCAGGTAAGCATCCTCACCTCGACTCTCTTCCCACTGACTGTACCAAACATTAGCCATTCCCTTAAGTTGATAGGCAGTAATCTCAACTCCCTCAGTCTCGATCATATGCATAGTTTTCAGCACCTTCCACATCTCATTAATAAAATTTTGAGGGTCCTCCTTAACCTTGTACCCAGTGAAGATAGGTGGGTTCATCCTCAGGAAGTCTAGGTGGGTTCATCCTCAGGAAGTCTCTCAGTCTGAAGGTAGTCGTTGGCTAATGGGAGCTAAAGCTTAGAGTCTGTGAGCCCTGGTTCCTACTTTGGGCAGCTACCAACTATGTGAGCATGGAAATATGTCCTCTGAAGTCAGCCTATGTATTAGGAGCAAATGGAGTTGTAAGTGTCACAGGAACACTAGCAGTCCTGGCCGGTTGACCTCGTACCCTCATTTCCATCTAAGGAGGCACCTCTAAAGTACATTTCTCAGCATTACTATTTAAGGTATTCCTCTGAGTTACAGTGCGTCTAGGAGGCATAATCTACAAGCACATAGTACACGAGTTAGAAAAGAGTTTATAAGTTTTAACTCTATCACATGAACTCAAAATACAAGAAGAGATAACAATTCCTAATGTCCTATAGCCTCTTGTTTATGAACAGTAGTGAACAATACACCCATAAACAAGATTGTACTAGACATGGCTTCATAGACTCCCTAGGACTCTTAAACTCTATACTCTAATACAAAGTTTGTCACATCCCGGGAGGGTACCCTTGGCATGTCCAACACTTGAAGAAACATTACTTATTCCCTAAGAGAACCACCTAGTCTCATCATCACATCAACTCAGTATCAGAAGAAAGAACTCAGAGTAGAAAAAGATCATTAAGATAAACATAACTCCATTATCTCAAAGCTTCAAAAGAATGAGTTTAGAATTACAAAACACTCATTAACATCCTCTATTTAGTGTCTATGAAGCCTCTACTCAGCAATCTAGATGTTGTCATGACAGGCCACGAACACCCTAAATCAAAGAAAGAAAACATGTATACTAAATCAACTCTTAAGATTAAAGAGCTTCTCTATAAAGCCAAGAGGGTTCACCAACTCTGTAAGTGTACTGATTTGGACATCTATGATGTGCCGGCTGAAGTCTCTATCACCTGTATTTGTATCATAAAATGATGCAGGGCCAACTGAAATCAGTACATGGAATATACTAGTATTAAAATAGCTTAAGAAAATAAAGCTCAACTTACTCATCTCAACTCAATAACTACTGCTCAGCTCGGAATATGCAAGTTTAAAGTAAATTATGCTTTTAAAAGTAAACTCAGTAGAATTGGACTCATTTTAAAACTATTATGCTCAATCAATATTGCTTGGGAGTTTCACTTAAGCAACATCCAATCCCACTACCTTTAGTTTGGTGATGGACAACGAAGGCAACATCGTTGCTATGCCCGCCCTTAACGTACTACGGAAAAAGGCGATCAACTCTCTCCTAGATCCATAATAAATGTCCACTTGCAGGATAAGAGTAGCTACAACGAGCGATAATGACTATCCTATGATAGCTATATGGTTCTGTAGGTTAAAGTAGAGGTATACTCGCTCCACCGCTGGTGCTCGATACTCCTCCCAAGACTAAAACATGCTCAACTCATCAATCAACTTAATCTTTAATACTTAATTAATCAACTCAAACATTGATGCTCAATCAATGTGCTCAGAAACCAATGCTCACTAAACTCAGTTTCTCATCAACTCAATCAATCAATGCAAACAATCAACTCGACTCAAACTCAAATGGTCATTTAGACTCATTCAATTAACTATCATATTGTGCAAGTAAGATACTCGTGTATAGTGAAATATGTGACTCAATGCAATATGCTGCTCATACTTAATCATATTCAAATCACTCAACTCAGATACTCCATCTTAGCCTCAACTCATTGACATACGTGGAATATCATAAAATCATAAAATGTAGGGTTCATGCTATCAACTATAAAACACTAACTCAGTGTCATAGGAATTATGTAAAGTCAGCAAAACTTCATAAATTATTGAGAGAATTTGCAATATATGAAATATGTCAATAATAAGATGATGAAATTTCACAAATTTCAACTCCTCTTTCCAAATCTTGACTCAAGAAGATGAAGGGGCATGTGGAAGAAGGTAGTTCACACTTTGGTAAGACTTACATACCTGGGAAAGGAAGAAACAATTGAACCTCAGTTGATCTTTACACTAGAATTTGAAAGCTTAGCTCCTCTTTCTCCTTCAATTCTCTCAAGAAACTCCCTAGGGTGTAGAATAATGAATGAATACCCCTAGGATTTATTTCAAGACCTTATACAAGCCTGAAAATGCACAGGGATTTAATTAAAAGGGACTAAAATGAACAATATTACCTCTCTTAAAATTAGTTATCAGGGTCTACGAGACCGCATCTACAAGTCTTATACCACCTCTCATAGATTGGAATTCCAAAAATCTGAGTTACTAGAAATTACATGAGACCTTGTTCTATAAGTAGCAAACCATTCTACAAGTCATAGGCGACCTTTTGTGAATAAGAGGATTTGAATTTGGGCTTACTTTGTAACGAGTCCCCTCTCTATGAGTCATAAAGGTTTCTATGAGTCATAAATTCCTCTCAAAAGCTAAAGGGTCCTAAAACTTGAGTTAGTGGAATTTACTACGAAACCCCACTCTACAAGTCGTAAACCCTTCTATGAGTCGTAAACTCCTCTCGTAGACCTGCTTCTCTAGTTTTTTCTCAAATTTTCCTTAGCATCTCCAACACATTTACTACAGACTAGGTAGAAAGAATTAGGGGGTGTTACACTTTTCAACACATCTAATTTTGCCTTAATCGGAGTTCGGAGTAAAATGTTATGACCATTTTACTGAAATGTGTCTGAACCATCAAATTTGGTGAACCATCGAATTTGACCACCAAAATGTTTTGAAAAATCTTTAAAATTGTAAAAGAGGATGACTGGGGTCCCCATTCAATGTACCACTAAATGGTTCGGCGTCGGGGCCCTAGACTGTTGTTTTAGCCGACGAAACTCATAAAAAGGTGTGTTTTTCAATTTTGATGATTATTTGACTTTTTCAAAAGGATATTGTTTACTTTTTTCCCTTAACTAACTTCCCTAAGAATATTTTATAGCCAAATAATCTCCCATCAACCCATAAACCCTTGAGAACATTAGATTTTTACTTTTAAAATTCTCCCAAAGAAGAGGCTAGGGTTCTTTATATTCAATTGCAACCTAAAGGTTTCTTCAAGAGATTTTTATCTTCTAGGTATGTAAGACTATCATAGAATTTGATTGAGCTCATCCATGCACTCCAGTATAATTTTCATTTTTAATGAGTATTGAATTGAGTAAAAATCTAGTTTTTGAATTTCAATTGATCGAGTCAATTTGTCTTGTATTGAGTTTTATATAATTATGGATTGAAGTTATTATTATTTTATTATTGAAATTATTTTTCATGGTTACTTTCTCATGAACCGTAATTGAGTTAATGATCATGGCTTTCCCATGCATTATTGATATTAAGATTTATGATTTTCATGCATTGAATAAGAATTGTTCTAAATCAAGGTTACGTATGTTTTTTATGTAAAGATGGTGAATTTTATACATTGACTAAAAGAGTGTTTGAATTAGTATTATAAATATATATATGGGTGTGGGTGGG